>JARKHS020004900.1:0-63784 GCA_030143305.2 Amblyomma americanum
GTTTGAAAGGTCTACGCAAGAGAACAGTTAACAATGAGTAAAGCTGAAATTTGGGCGAGTTGCTAAGCATTCATGGTTCACCCACCACGAGGAGTTAACAATGTGTAATGTTGCTGGAATGAGAGGTAAATAATTAAATTGAAAAATTTTTTATACAAGGGGTTGAAAGATGAAATTCAAGAAAGTGGAGTCCAAGTTTAATATAAAGAATCGTATTAATCTAGAGAGAAAAATCTTTTTCCCGAATAGTTATTGATGGCGTGCTTACGCAGCCTGTTTTTAGGCTGTCAATAATGGCTGCCTGAATTGTTTCACGTATCAGCTGGTTATTATTTTTGTGATTTTTATTGTGTACGCGAATTTCGAAAAAAAAATTTCTCGCCATTACATCATCCGTTGTAGTGAGTGCTCACCCTGCAGGCGCCCCCGCTCCGAACTTCGTGGACACAACAATGATGGCAAAATAAAAGAAACAGCTCACTTGTGTTATAATTAAGGAAACGATTATTTACCAACTAAAAGAAACCTAATTAGTATGTCATCAAGAACTCTTTTTTTAAAGAATTTTCTTTCTCTCTGGATCAATACGGTTATTTATCAGACTTGGGCTCGGTTTTCTTAACTTTCCCCTTTAAATGCATTTCATTACCCCTGCAACTCTTCGTATCTTAGTTTTCGTTTCATTTTTGTAGCTCTCATTCCGTCAAATTTAATCCTGTTAACTGCTGCCTCACAGATGCCTTTTTAATATTTACGTGTTTATAGCGCTTCACAGTTTCAGGCATGCGTTCGCGTCATCGTTTGCGCACCACAATAATAGGTGCGGGTGAAACACTTCAAAAATAAAATTGATAGTTCACCGCACTATTTTTGTCGTTGTTGTGCCTTCGTCTGCAAGCGCTGTGGATTTCATGATGACGTAAAAATCCACTGACTGTCCGGTTAGGCTGCCTGAACACCTCTCGCAATTCGCGATGACCATCGCCACTGCTCGCAGCCCCCTCCCAAGCCTGCGCGCAGTGCTGTAGCGGAAGCCAGGTCTTCTCGCATCCTGTCACGCGAGGCCAGCTTCATCCTACCGCCGGGGTCACCGAAGCCCTGGAAGGTGGGAGGCGCCACTACCCCGCAGACGGCCGGCACCCCCCAGCGTAAGCTGATGGGCGTCGGGGTAAGTGCACCCCGTCTACGTTCGCCCATCTAGGCCTAGGTGCTATGCCTAAAGGTGGACGCCATAATAGAACAATTGGAGGGGGCACTTTAGCTGTGTCTTAAGGGCATGATGGGATAGCGTTAATGGGTTAATGCCCATATATCCGGAACTGGTCATTCCGGTGGAATTTGTGCGATGCCGGCTGCCCCTCCCGAGAAACCTCGCGCGACCAATCATTAATTTAACCGCTACCGGCCAGTGGCCTGGGGTGGCAGGTGCTGCGATTGTGCGATTCAGGTTGCTCTCCCCGAGCAACTTCTCGCGACCAATCATTAATTAACCACCACCTGCCAGGCTGCATGAGAATGCCATCTTTTATTAGTACCATCGTGCCAACCACGCACACACGCAGAGGAAGGGAGAGACGGGTTTTCGCTCAGTGGGGCAAGTAAGGCTTACGACTTAATAAACAGACCAGCACAAAGCGGCTAAAGGCGAGGAATGGCCACAATAGGAGCGGTCGCACCACAACTTATCGCCGCTACGCAATACCTTGCCGTCACTCGTCACTCTGCAGGCGCCGCCCTTCGAACTTCGCGCACGCAAGAACAATTGCAGAATACAAGAACCTGCTCACTTGTGACATAATATAGGCAACAATTATTGACAAATTAAAAACAGTCTAATTAGCATGCCATCACTAACACTTCTGAAAAAAAAAGATTTCTCTCTGGAGCAATACGATTCTTTACGTCCAACCTGGGATTTTTCTTAACCTTCCCCTTTAAATGCATTCCTTAGCCACCTGCAACTCTTTCTATTAAAATTTTCACTTAAATTTTTAGCTGTCATTCCATCCAGTGTAGCCTTGGTAACTGTTGCTTCGGAGATGCCTTCTTAATTATACCTGTTTTTCTACCTGCTTGAAGCATTTTGCTTTCAGTCTTGTTATAGTCATAGTCATGTTAATTGTCGAAATTGGTTGTCTCGTCTTTGGCTCTTTTTCTAATGCTTCCTTGTGGTGGTTTTTCCCTTTTGTTTTCTTGGGTATTTAGCCTTCCGGGCCAGTCATTTGATGACTGGCTTTTATGGCATTTTCCTCTTGGTATCTTTGGGCACATGCAGGCACGCGTGCGCGTCATCTCCTTTCTACCACAGTTATAGGCACCTGTGGATTGCTTCAAAAATAAAGTTGATAGTTTAGCGCCAGGGTGTGTGTGTCGCCCTCCTCCTTGTTTTTTCGCCTGCAAACGCTGTAAATTTCACGATGATGTTGACGCAAGCTACCACAAACAATTAACACAGCTATGGTTACCGCAAGCTACCGTTAACTCCTTGGATTTAATGCTGACATCACGCCACGATCTCGTCCTGCATGTAACATACATGCCCGGGTTAAGTGACCATTTAGTTATTCATTTTAAAATATGTGCCCCACCCCTTGAAACTAACAGGATAAAAAGTGATCAGGGACTACAACTCATCTAATTTCTAGGTCATGAACCATGAGCTGCCTCTATTCCTTGGCACCTTCCTAGATGGTTTCGAAAACCAGTAAGTAGAAATAATTGGAGCATCTTCAGTAACAAAATCCTACAACTAATAGATAAGCACATTCCCCTACGAGCCATTTCTTGCAACTCAAACGAACCTTGGTATGACCTCAACCTCAAAAGACTATCGAACAAGAAAAACCGCGTTTCACAACGCTTCACGTTCTCCTTCATACGCCCGGTGGAGCGCCTATACGGCAGCTAATAACGCATATGTAACCGCACTCAAGAACGCCAAAAGTAATTTCCTCAACAACACCTTGCCCTCCATGCTTACTGATGGTCCCCAAAAATTCTGGCGCACAGTTAACTCAAGAAAAGTCGACTCAATTCACTTAAGAGATCTTGACGGACTACCTATACCGGATGCAGAGTGTCCCGACGTCTTAAACAAAACTTTCAGTAATAACTTTGTCCTATCACCGCATTACCACCCTCTCAGTCAAATGCGGACCCGATAATGTACCCCAACTGCACTGATCCTAGCGGCATCTTGAAATTAATTGGCAACCTTAAAGCGTCATCTAGCCCCGGAAATGACCTAATTAACAGCAAATTTTTGAAAAGCACCCGAACGTAATCATCACTTATGCTTTGCAAGATTTTTCAGCAGTCCATTGACTCCTGCACTTTTCCTGCTGACTGGAAACTCGGGAAGATGGTTCCGGTCCACATATCAGGTAGCAAAAGTTCTCTCAACTACCGCCCAATTTCATTAACCAGTATTCCCTGCAAATTATTAGAGCACATACTGTACTCCCATATCGCTAACTTTCTGGAAACTAACTCGCTCTTCAAGAGCGCCCAGCACGGCTTCCGAAAATTTATTTCATCTCAAACGCAATAACATCATTCGCTCACAATCTTCATATTATCATCGATAAAGGCTCAATGGCTGACTGCATATTCCTTGATTTCAAGAAAGCTTTGAAAAAGTTTGTCATTGACTCCTCCTCTTTAAACTAGCAAATCTAAACCTTGAACCCAACATTCTACTTTGGCTTGAACAATTTCTTTTAAACCGTTGCCTGTTTGGATCATCTAACAATCGCAAGTCCTCAGTATGTTCTTTTGGCTCTGGCGTGCCTCAGGGCTCTGTGTTAGGTCCTTTGTTGTTTCTAATATTCATTAATAACCTACTTGACTGTGCATCTTCTAACATTCATTTATTTGCTGATGATTGTGTTGTCTTTCGGTAAATTAACAGTTCGGACGATACTAATTCCTTGCAACATGATATGGATGCTATTACTAATTGGTGTGACTTCTGGAAAATGGACCTTAATAATTCTAAATGTAATGCCTTACGTGTCTCTAGAACCTCCTGCAGTCCTAGCGTTTATTTACCTAAATAACAGTGCTCTCGAATCCGGCACTTCGTACCGTTATCTCGACATCGAAATCTCTTCTTATCATACCTGGTCCCTTCACACTTGCAGCATAATTAACAATGCTAATCGCATGCTTGGTTATCTTCGCCGTAATTTTTCTTCTGCCCCCAGCTCACTTAAAGTCCTCCTGTACAAGAGACTAATCCGTAGCAAACTCGAACACCCTGCATTCATTTGCTATCTCAGCTGTGCTAACCTAGCCTATGTCCTGGAGCTTGTCCAGAATAACTCCGTTCGTTTCATTCTGCATAACTACCATCGTACTGCTAGCATATCATCAATGAAACGCATGTTAAACCTTCCTTCATAAGATTTCTTCGGAAATTTTCTCGCATAACGTTATTCCACAAAATTTTTCATATTTTTCCCAAGATTTGTAGCGTACTCATCTCATCGCCTTCGCACATCTCATCCCGTCTGGACCACGCACAAAAGGGTGAAACCGCACCACTAGGGAGGAAAACATGCAGGAACTTCTTCATTCCAATGACTGGACATCCAAAGAACATCCAAAGTCTGGAACCCCCTTCCCGGATCAAATGCAAGCATTGTAGACATTACTCATTTCAGAACCGCATTAGCCGCCATTTTATAAGTCGATCATTAATTTGTCTGCATCGTGTTATCTTGTCTGTATTGTATTTATCTTATTCAACCACTCTACTCTGCAATGCCCCAGGCGTTGAGGATAAAATGAATGAATAAAATAAATAAATATAAGATCCACTAACTGTCCGGTTAGGCTGCCTGATTACTTCTCGTAATATGCAATGACGACTATTACTCCCGGCAGCCGCCACCCGACCCTGGGTGGTGGCGGCGATCAAGCCTCTTTGCATCCTGTCTCGTGAGGCCAGCTTCATCCTACCGCCTGGGTCACCGAAGCCCTTTAAGGCGGGGGCAACGACTTCACTGCAGGCCTCCGCTAGCTCCCAGTGTAGGCTGATGGGAGTCGGGGTACGCGCATCACGTCTACTTTTGCCCATCTCTGCGCGGGTGCGAGTTTTACTATCTGTACAGCTAGTGCTACGCTTAAGGGGGGACGTGACAATAAAAGGGCCAATTTGGCCGCAATTTTGCATTCGTCATGCTATTTTTTAAACCCGATAGCATTTAGGCTGTCATCTCACAATCTCCAAAGTTTCCGGCTTTTCCGTAATCTAATAGATTATATAAAAAATGGGCCATGCCATCTAGCGATAGCGAAGGAACCAGGTCAGCCATGTTTGTAATGTCAAGGAACGGAGACGAGCGTGTCAGCAACCGCCGTGCATGTTCGGCACGTATGCGTGTTCTCTATGAGCGCGAAGATGCCGTCGCACTGCTCCGTTTCAATCTGTGAACAGCGAGGAATCACCGACCGCGTTGGGAAAAACATTAAGCGAAGGTTTAACACTGCTAAACTTAAGTAGACAAAGCGAAAGCTGAAGGTTATGCGTAGTTATGCTTTGCTAAGCTCGGTCTTGCTTGAAATATTTTCAGGTCGCTTAGTCAAGTATAACTGCTGTCGACTGCTGCCGTGAGAACCGGTGAGAACGGCAGCAGCGCTCCTTCTATACTAACCGAAGAGCCTGTAGTGATTCCAAGGCTATGACTCAAGCGCTGCCACACGACGGCAGCACGGCGCAGCCGGAGCGTAGTGACGTTATGTCAGTCACGTGATGCGGCTCGGCGGCAGCGGACGTTCCGTCGCCGTCCTCTGCCACTCCTTGGTTCAAGGCCATATCAAACACACGCCGAACAAGCTACGGAAGGGAGTAGTAAAGCTTTCGCTTTAAAAGGTACGCGTCACAATACTGCAAATGATACTCGAAGGTGGGCTTTTTCCTCAGGGGTGAAATGGCCGCGTTGGCCTCGTCTGGGGAGCGACGGCGACATGTTTTTGGCGCTGAACGAAGGTATTTAAAGGGAGCTACTTATATGTCGACCGTTTTTCGCAGCGAGAATGAATGAAATACTGACTGTATGTACTATTCTACGCCGCTTGATAAGCTCCTCGGCGCTTAGATTCCTGAATTTTTTACCGACAGAAAATCTTATTTTCGAATCCAGGATAAGGAACATGGTCCTTTTCATTTAGGAACCAGGGGGGGGGGGGCGGTTCTCTCCCCCCTGCTATTCAATCCGGCTATGATGAACCTACCGTCCAAGCTGGGCGCCGTGTGCCGGTGTGCAGCATGCGCTGTACGCCGATCACATCGCCTAGTGCGCCACGCAGGGCTCATTCGGAGACATTCAGGCCAACCTGATGGAGGCAGCGACCATAGTGGACCGTTATGTTCGCCGCAGCGGCCTCCAATGCTCCCCAAAAGTCTGAATTTGTGCACATACGCCCCTTTCCGAAGTGCACAGCCAATATTGCATTGTCTCTTGAGGCAGGTCTAATCACTGAACATATCGAAGTGCGGGTACCGGGGCTCTTTATACATCAACGCTGACGGTCACAAACGACATTGGCTAAACTCCGTAAGGTGGGGGACCTGGTGGGCCGCATGGTCCGCCGGGTTTCTAACAAGCGCAGGGGGTTACGATGCAAAGGACGCCTGGTGGGTGATGCATGCGTTTGTAACCAGTCCAATCCTACATTGGGCTCCGTACCCCCACCTGCTGAAGCGAAACGAGGATGCACTCGAAGTCATCCTCCGCGAAATTACTGAGCGGGCTCTGGACCTCCCCACGAACACCTCCAACCAGCGCCTCCCGGGGCTGGGCATGGTGAACACATTTCGGCAGCTCCTGGAAGCCCATTTGTCCAATCAATTTACACATCTCTCGAAGACATCGTCGCGTTGCCGCCTCCTTGCCCGGCTACACATCCAACCCCCCACTTTCATCGAAGAGCGCGTACGTATTCCATCCCAGCGGAGATGCGCCCTCCACGTGCGCCCTCTTCCCGCGAACATGAACCGTTAGGACCATAATGGCGGGCGGAAGCTTTTGCCCGCCGCTATGTATTGAAACCCAGCGTATTCTACGTAGATGCCTCCGGCCTCCTCGTCGGGGGTGGTACGATGCCGCAGTAGTCCACCTAATCCAAAACTGTGCATGGCCTTACTTTCCCAGCCCGTGATATAATACACGCGGAGGAGGTCGCCATTGCATTGGCCGCATCTCGTACAACTTCCAAAAGAATTATTTCCGACTCGCGAAGGGCCTGTCGGAACGTCGAGCAGGGCTGAATACCGGACCTCGCCTACCGCCTTCTCCAAAACAGCGTCTGCACCGGGGAAGCCGCCCATCGGAATATCGTTTGGGCTCCTGCTCACAAAGGCCTTGAGCGAAGAAGCAGCTGACGCCGGCGCCCGTGCGCTCTCTCACCGGGCATTCCCCTTCGACCCTGACGATCACGAATCCGAATTCACTCCGGCTTACTCCTTCAAAGACATTGTTTTAGTCTAGCAATCTGAGCACGGCCTCTATCCCCGCCCGTGTAAAGGTCTCTCAAAGGCGGAGGAGCGGCTTCTGCTCCACTTGTATACTATACTTTTCTGTGCCCAGCAGCTCTCAACACTTCGACCATTTTTCCTTGGGCAGCTGTCCGAACTGTGTGGAGAAGTCTTTGGCCACATGGTGTGGGCCTGTCCCTCCAACCCGGCTATCTTCTCTCACCCACCCCCACCCCGGAGGACTGGGAGGCTACCCTGCGCGGCTGCTGTTGAAGGTGGGGATCGGTGTCGCTTCTTGACGCAACCTCGGTCAAGACGACGCCCGCTCCGTCCAGGACAAGAGTGCCGCTGAGTGAAGGGTTCGTTAGTGGAGAAAGAAGACTTTGTTTTAATTACATATTTACAAGCATGCGAGTTCAGAAGTGAGCTGCTTCAACTCCGCCCGTCGCCCAGTTTTACACACTTCTTCCCTAAATTCCCCAGGTTGGGGAAGCCGTCGCCGTGGTAGGAGTGGCTGAAAACTGAAAAAGCCCGAGAGAGGGGCGGACGCTGTCGGAGTCCGGCCGGGCCGCGGTAGGTGACGTTAGCCGGTCCTCCAAACTCCCACGGTCGGTGACCCCTATTCTTCATTCGAAGAATCCGACGTGCAAAGCCGAAGCACCAGGTCGGGAGATAAGCCAAAGTGGCTGTGACATTAGCGAAGCCGACGACTGGTGTGGAAGAGCGGCACTGGAGACCGCCGAAAGGGTTGACTCTCACGCTGGAGCTCTTGCTCGTTCGGATCCCGGGAAGCCAGATTGGTTATGCCTTTAGCGCGCCCGGGGAAGGTTTGAAGACGGCAGCGGCCGCTTGCTGGCGGCGGCGGCGCCGGGGACTTCTGAAAAGGGATTTTCTCAGAATACCGCTCCCAGTTTGGTCCGACGCCACGACCGGGCGAAGCGCGGTAATGGCACCACGCTGACACATGGTGAGAGTTGCTGTCTCGGTGGCAAATCTCGAGACCTGCTGGCGCCAATCCTAATACTGCTCTGACCTACAGGCCCAAAAGTCCCTGGATGAGCGCGCCCACGCAGCGGTCGGCGCCACTCGAGTCCCGTACTAGGAACCCCATCTAGTGTTTGCGGGGGCCGGCCCCTTAAGGGTCGGTCCAATCATACCTTCCTGCTCCTGGTTTTTGAGGTAATAAAAGCCTTCCATCGCCACCACCACCACCCTTGTTTAACTTGCAGGCAGGGTGCGTCCGTCCGGTCAGTTTCCCCACAGCGTCGATATAGTTCGCATGCTTGATATCTTGCTGCAAGCTGGAGCTTCGCGGCGCTTTGAAATAGAAATAGCTGCATTGTGTCCGATACAGACCCAGACGGTAGCGGTTATTTCTGCTTCCGGTCGCGCGGAGGACTGCGGACGGTTGTGGTAGCCAATGTTGCTTGTAATGAACTTCATACGTCCGACATTATTTCTTGGCGAAGACTGGAAACACGCGTACATAGAAAATAAAAGTTTGCATTTTTATGGGTTCCCCGAAATGGTGTCTCAGTGCTTAGCGCGCCCGGCTATTACGCTGAAGTACCCGCGTTCGAACCCGACCGTGGCGGCCGCGCTTCGACGGAGGCGAAACGCAAAGTCGCCTGTGTGCTAAGCGATGTCAGTGCACATTAAAGATCCCGAGGTGGTCGAAATTATTCCGGAGCCCTCCACTGCGGCACATCTTTCTTCCTTTCTATTCTCACTCCCTCCTTTATCATATCTCTTACGGTGCGGTTCGAGTGTCCACCGAGATAAGGGAGACAGTATACTGCGCCATTTCCTTTCCTCAAACCGAATTTTCATTTTTCATTTGGGTTTGTTGTGCACAAATGCAGATGTTGAAAATAATCGTGCTACGATTCTAGCCTAATGAGCGTAACGAGGCTTGTATAGAGCGTTCGAGCCGTCCAGTGAGGAGTAAAGACAACTGACTTTAAAGCACGTTATTCGTTCCGCGAACTGTGCTTGCGATCAACTCGAGCGAGGCTGTATAAAGACAATCAAGAAAAGCGCGACCAAAGTGCCTTGAATGCAGCAGTTGTGCAACTATTTCGTTTTATTGGTCACTGCAGGGCTTTAGACACGTCGTCTCAAGGCTTTTTATCGGTAACTGGGTTATATCGCCCAGGAAGCGATGACTTCAGACTTTCCGTCACAGGCCAGGACTGCATGACCGATATTAGCATCAATGCATACTTGCGCAGCTTCACAGGAACTCCCTCACTTTTTCAAAATAAGGAAGTTTGAATGTGGTGACTGGAATCAGAGGAGCTTCTAACCATTTGTCAGCGTCACTTTGTTGTAGCTAGAGGGCCTGGGTCCTCTTGGTACATTGAAGATTGTGGTTAGGTAACAACTGTTCATGCCTTTTTTAGAGGTGTCTTTCACCGTTGCACCAAGGATATCACACTTTACAAGTGGGTCATACCCATCAGAAGCTATGAACGCCCTCATTTTAGTGTCAAAATATACAACAGTATGCTTGAAACACTTTCGAGTGTCTGATTTCATCCCTGGCCTAGCTAGTTGTCGCAACACCCTCAAAGACACTGCAGTACTCTCTGTGTTTAGCTTTGCAAAGCCGCGCGAGCAACGCGTGCAGCCCTACCACTTAGGTAGGCCTCCAAAGCACAGGGTCAGCTGCTGTCAGCGCAAGATTGCACACGAAATACAGCACAGGAGACTCCCCCTGCTTCTAGGGACAGAAACATGGAGATAGAAACTGAAGGCGTACCGTACCTTACAGGTCAATATCATTCAAATCAAGAAGAGATTGAAGGTCTTGTCACTGTTACTGAAAAACGAAACAAGGATATTCGAAAACTTCATGATGAGTGTAGCGTTCTGAGGGGGCAGCTCCAAATAAGCAAACGCCGAAGTGTGAGAGCTACGATCAGATATAGATAACATGGCTCGGCAGCTCAGTGTCGAAGGAGAAAGAACATATGTTTGTTGTATTGAATGTTTCAAGCATTCAGATGAAGCTGCCATGTGCTATTCCGAGCTGCTAAGCTATGAGCTCGTGTGTGCCCATCTCAGGAATACCCAGTTTTCACTGATTATGTCGCGTGGTTTTTCGGCGGGTCCGCAGGCGGTGCCCTCTGCTGAGTTCTCACCACAGGGCTCCCCTTCTCCGGAGGTGGTGGTGGTGCAGCCGGCGGCGAAGCCTCAGGCCAACGACCAGGCGCCGCGAGAGGGCCAAGAAGAACGACGGTAAGAGAAAGGGTGCGGCCATTCAGAGAGTCATCCTTCATACACTGAATCCTGTAACGTAGTAACTCCCTTCGAGTGCCGCCTTTCACAGGGAAAGATGGTATATGGAGGTCTTCCCAGGGATTCGGGATTAACAGTGCATACCGTCAACACTCGGTCACGTCACGAGTCTTACAACGAAAAAGTGACTGAGTGTTTATCAGTCGAGTGAAGATTGCATGCAGATACACAGTCACGTTGCGGCCACGTGCAATCACTGACCAGTCCCACGGAAGTGGCCGTGAGCACATTACGATAGCTTCGGTTGCAGCTAAGCATCTAGGTCTTAGACTTTGCAGGTGGTCTCGGCCATTAGCGAAACACAAGCAGGTACACAGCGAAAGCTTTCGCTTAGTTTAATGCGTTACTTACCAGGCGTAAACACTCGGCAAGTTTTAATGTGTTACGACTGGTGCCCTACTTTGGCAAAATCTGTTCTTTGATGCTATTTTTGGAACGTGAACAGGTGGCGGGAGAATGGAGAGGAGGGAACGTGGCGGCCAATCATAGAAGTTGAGAGGGGCGGAAAAGATGGATAGGAAAAAACGCAGTCCACGCGCTATGTAACGCGTCAGCAGCGGCGCCCACTCCGTCTGCCTCTTTGTCTGTCGTCATTTCCGGGCACCGAACGGGCCCATATGTATCAGCAGCGCGAACACAATCAGGAAGAAGATGCCGAAAGGGCAGAGCGCTGAACAAGAAGTGTACTGCTGCGAAAGCGTGCTGGTCGGGTCACTGACAACACGTGGCGGTCATTTCAGGGCGCTGGTAGTGACTGCGTGGGATCAGAGATGACGGCGCGTGCAGCACTGACAGGAGGTCTTTATCATCGTTGTCCGTCCTTGGCGCGATTATCCTGCGCGTCAGTTTAGCCGTGGAAGTGGCTTCATTTGAATTCCTGCACTCGTCTTCAAAATGTGGAACGCAGCCTCCCAACAATGGCTGCTGCATGCAACTCTATGGGAACGCAAAAAGGCAGTCGAATGCCTTGCCTGCCAAATACACATAAAACCTGGCCGAGGCCAATAAATTAGTGGTTAGTGGCACCCGTCACTGGTCTTACAATATGCTACGCGGCATGTGCAAAGCATTTCTTGGTTTCACCTATTTTCGGTGACGAGAGAGATACCTAATTTTTATCTACCTGCGTGGCCTCAGACCATAACGGTGTGGCTTACAGCGTTGATAGCCTCGGAGGCACACCGCGTGTGGAACAACCACCTAGGCGCGAAACAGCTGTCGGCGCAGTAGCGTAGCCGCTGTGCTGTACTGTGGCCTCGAAATTTTAGTTTGTTTATTAATATTGTCACGCTGGCGTAAAGCGGCCGAGAGTCACGTTGGCGTTAAGCTGCCGAAAGTCAGCAGCGGCGTAGCCCTGGACGAGCGCTTCTCCAACACTTCGTTCTCCTCTTCTTGATTGGCGCCTTTGTCTGCACGAGCGCTGGTGTCAATATTTAAAATTACAATTACCGACATATGTTAAGATTTATAATTACAATTTCAGGCATATATTAAGAAGAAAATATTGAAGTTTAGAAGGCAAAAATTTATTTTAAGTGTACCGCGGCTTAAGGTAGTGAAAGCGGCTTCCGTAAATACGGTGAAATTCAGGTTTTCTACCTAACGAGTGCTAACCTGTCGCGGCGACTCACAACCACAGCTCTTTTCACTGCTGCGGCCACCCTGAGCGCACTTAGAGGGATCGATGCCTTGAGAGGCAGAAACTTCAATATGAACCCAGGTGTTGCTCGGGCAGAACAGAGCCATGGACTGATAGGGGGGCGCTCTAGAAAATTTCTCGATGTTGTCAGGCTGTTAAGGGGATTTATTGGAAACTGCATCATATAATAGAACTGCCGCGATCACTTCATGGCGATAGAGTTTACTACAGTTTTCTATATACGTTCATTGCGATAGTGTAGGGAATTAGAGAATAGGCATGAGAATGTTAATCTTGGAACGCTGCCAGAAGTGTAAAATAAGATGAGGAGCTTGGTGTCAAGGAGCTACGTGCAGACAGAACAAAAATGTTCAGTCTTTGAATTGTCCTCTCCATCTACAAACCTGCTGTGCTACTGAAATAGGGCAGCTGGGAATAAGTAAAGCCGCAATTAAAACGAGTGAACCCGGAGGCTGTACAAAACAAAAAGACTGTCGTTTTGAAACTGCTTATCTCCGCTTGTAGTAAGCTGCTGGCTCGTGTGTACGGCCGCTCTATCACTATCTTATGCTTCCGGCGGAGGCCATCTTGGACAAACAAATTCGAATCGCACGTCATAAGATAGTGTACGCAGAGTGCACTTTATTTCATCCGCAAATCTGCCCAAGTGTTTCGAGGCAACTGTGGCTATTTTTGCTCGAATGACCGTGGGTGGCGTGATGTAGTGTCATTATTGGTGCTGCTCACTTTACGAACCAATTAGCGTTTATCACTTGTCGTACTTAGTGATTAAGCGTCTTTCATTTTTCAACTTTTGTAACGCTGACCACCGTGCACATTTCTGTCTTGAAATTGGGTGCCACTTATTTAGATTGTCTGCTCAAAGCAGCGAAAACTAACATGCTTTTCTTTTCTACTTTGCAGGCGGTCGCGATCTGCCAGCATTTTTATGTAAGTAAAATGAATTTGATGTCATTAGAAGTGCTCATATACCTTGCCCCAAGTGCATTGAAGTGATATCCAGTAACTTTTAAACTCTCGGTTAATTCCCGTGCTTGAAAGGAAAATTTCCACATGAGTGATTTCATAAGCTAAACTGCTGCACCAGGGCGCGCTACTGGCGTTGCAGATGCAACGCCTTAATTGCATGATGATGGTTTGGGAAACTTAAGTGAACGGAATTGTGAATGAAGACCTCCAGCATCGTTCTGTCTCCACAGTATCATGGTTGTCTGAAGTCATTCGTAAAAGACTATAAAAACCTAATTTTATTGCACGTTTTGTTGCTTAAATGGTGCGTTAGGCATTGGAATGCATGGATCACTGAGTGGTATTCGCCTACGGCGCTGAATAGTTTATAACCGAATTCTTTCCATTTGCTCTTCCGATTTCATCAACCGAAACGATGGCTGTGACGTGCAGTTGAACTTTGTCACGTGAGGCACAAAAAAACTGCAGTACAAACAGTGATTCATAGTTTTAGCTCACTACAGCGTTCAGCCAGCCTGCTTAAAGACCTTGAATTGCCACAAACGACGTATCAGCTGTTGGCCTCCTTCATGTAAAGTAAGGCGGAAAAACTTTAGCAGTGCAAAACATGAGTACGTGTTGTTTTCATGGCTTCGTACATCAACACCAACAGTGTGGTCGCTTTTCCCTGTGCAAAGAGGTACTGAGATACTTCGTTCAATTTACAACCAGCCATGCCGCTTGCAGGGAACTAATTGAATTCAACGAGAGCCGGACGGTGGGCTGCATCAGCCTGGTGCTTGTGCTAATCTCCCTGGCGTTGTTCTTTGTCCTCGTTGTGCTCATTGTAGAAGACGGTGAGTTCAGCATGGTGGTCGGGCATCATGGGTATTCACAGTGCCGCTTTCAGTAGAGCTAGCTTAGTGTAAACACTGCGAAAAAGCAGCGCCTTCCCAAGCTAGGCGTCAATACCACGGACGGGAAAGAAAACAGGCACCTCCTCTGACCATTGTTATGTGAACAACAAATGTGACCAGAGACGTTCGCTCTCTGTATCTCAGCTTCTTTTAGCACTGCCACCTCTTCTGTGCACGGGCCTAATTAGCTCGTAATAGGTAAGCTAGTCATAGTAGCTAGGGCACCAAACGTAGCCACACTAATTACTAGGAGGCAAGTTAGGCGAGCTTTCAGAATATAAAGCAGCACATAAAAGAAGTGAATGGTGAAAAAGACACCAGTGCGCTGATTACGGCCTATTTATTTCCAGAAGCTCTAAATCGACAGTCATGTGCCCTGCCACACAACAATGCTATGCGGAAGCCGTGGTGGCTCAATGGTTACGGCGCTCGGCTGCAGCCACAAAAAACGCGTGTTCCATCCCGGCCGCGGCGGTCGCATTTCGATGGAGGCGAAATGCTAGAGGCCCATTTACTGTGCGATGTCAGTGCACGTTAAAGAACCCCAGACGGCAGAAATATGCCGAGCAGTTCACTACGGCATCGCTCATAACCTGAGTCGCTTTGGGACGTTAAGCCCCCTTAAACCATTAACCGAACAAACTATGCAGAAAAGGCTACTTCACAAGATGCAGTTGAAGAAGGGTACCTAACAATCTACCACATTAATAGGCGTCTACTTCCAAGTGGCGCCAACATTCGACGCGTCTAAATTTTTAATTCCTCTATCGAGCTAGGTTTTGCGGGACTGAGCGAGACGCATGAATAATGGAGCTAGAATTCATGACTAGCAAAGCCACTGTTTAATGGAATATGCCTGCTCCTTGCCTAGCAGTCGCGTTGCATTGCGCTGAGCACAGTGTTGCCATGAATTAAGAGCTAAATACTAGTTGGAATATCGCCACACCGCCTCTTCTGCCTGGTTGCATTAGCGGCAGGATTGGTGGCAGAAAATATGGAAATAATGCAGTACGTTGTGTTGAAAGCTTCTTTCTAATTTTTTTCTAATTGCTCTTCGCTACGTCCCTTAGTGATCGCTTCCCCGCAAATCGGTAAGTACAATTCCAGGTTTCACTGTTGTTAACTTCTTACCTATTACTCTTTATGGGGCCAACAGATGCGGACGCCGGAAACAAAATGCGACGATTAGTGCTGTTTTAACAAACGGTACCTGCAAGAACATTTTAAAGGGACAGGAAAGCGAAATGTCAAACTTATCAAGACGGGTAGTGTATTCCTCGGAATATAGCTACAGAATTTTTTCTTTCGGCAATGGTGGATGCATTGGTAAGAAAATCGCAAATTCCAGACGTCCTGCTACACTTTAATCAGAAAGGAGTAAAAAGGGTGTAAGAAGTCTTCTAGTGGACTCCTTTTTATAAAAGGCAGAGCGCCAGAGGACAACTTAGTTGTGTTTTTACATTCATTGAAGATATGTTTGTGTTTAGAGTGTATACATCCAAACTGGCTACGAAAAATTAGCACAGTTTCGTCAATTCTATGATGAATTTGCATTGGAGCTCTCCGGCTATGAAGACGCGCCACTTGAAAAGGCCGGAAATAAAAAAAATAAAAAATCAGCCGTCACGGCGGCAAACTGCAAGTTCAGGCCGTCTCAGCCACTGCAACCCCCCCCCCCCCACTCGCGCGCGCACACACACACACACACACACACACACACACACACACACACACACACACACACACACACACACACACACACACACACACACACACACACACACACACACACACACACACACACACACACACACACACACACACACACACACACACACCACGCACGCACGCACGCACGCACGCACGCACGCACGCACGCACACACACACACACACACACACACACACACCACACACACACACACACACACACACACACACACACACACACACACACACACACACAAAAGGAGATGCTCTCCACTGTATCGCGTGCGGCTGCGTCTGGCTGTATTGCATTCATAGAATAGAAAGAAAGCTCGTTGGGTGCGAAAACCAACATGAATTTATCGAGGTGAGCGGCACACTCCCGAAGAAACTGGTCATCGCTCTCACGCGCGTACACATCTGCGACGACTACGCAAGCTTGTGGCCTTCGGTGTGTCGTCTGCTGTCGGGAAGTGTACACGTGAACTTCGAGGGAACCGCAAAATAATTCAAGCAGTAGTCACGCTCTAACGTATTGCATTTAGCACCACATCTGAGCCAAAAACTGGGCCCACATTGCTCTTCAAACGGCGCACTGTGCTGTCATTTATCGCGTGTTTGCTGGCTTACTGCCCAGTGAGCATCATTGAAGACGACCCGTGTTATTAGGCACTTCTAGTTTCACGTACGTACAGAGTTCACGTACGCAAACTTGAGAAGTCTACGAAGCACACGAGCATGTCGTTTCAAACCCTTTTAATTGCACGTACACGACAGACGCCACGCGTTCTTCCTAGCGCCATCTACTGAGAGATGCAGACACTACTGTAGCCACTCTTAGACAAGACGAGTCAAAGCCAAGCCAGTCGAACTGCAACGGTGCGCTGCTTTGTTAGGTTTAACAGCAGGGAAATCGCCTTTATACCTGAAAAAAAAAGGCTATTAGTCGCTTGAAACTTTATGCGAGGGTAGGAATGGGCAAATTAAAGGCGAATATAACAGTTTAGAACACGATATCGCGTCGAGGGATTAGCGGCAAAGCTGTTATCGCTGTGAAGCGGGCGGGCAGGGCGCCGTCATGTCAGCGCCACGTCCTCAAGCAACGCAAAGACCGTAACGTAAGAATCCGAATCTCACGTTCGTCCGTGGGACGTACGTCTGCTGTAGTCGTTGCAATTTCTGCGTTCGTGAATTGCCTACTGTGAGCTGCCTACTCAACGTTTGTTCCGCTCATCTTTTCCGTGCCGGTTATAGCTTCATCGTGGAAACTCTCCAATGTACTCCCGCTCTATAAATCCGGCAACAAACAATTTATTTCTAACTATAGGTCGATCTCTTTAACTGCACATTCATGTAAGACCCTAGAGCGCATTATATATAAACAAATTCTGGAATTTGTTGAAGCTACTAATCTTCTATCTAGGGCTCAACACGGGTTTAATAAGGGGTTTAGTACAGATACTCAGTTAACCGAATTAGCACATGACATTCTTCTCAGCATAGATGCCGGTAACCAAATCGCCGCCATATTCATCTATTGCTGAAAAGCTTTTGGCACGGTCCTTCACTCTAAACTTCTCTGCAAAATAAAAGTCATTCTCAAAAACTCTTAACTCGTTGATTGGATTGCCGATTTCCTCTCGCACCGCTCTCAGTCTCTTGGCTTCAATTCCGTCGATTCTTCATTAGCTGATGTAGCTTCAGGTGTTCCCCAGGGCTCTGTCCTTGGCCCTTTGTTGTTTTTGCTCTATAACAATGATTTTCCAGACAGTATAACCTCAAAGATCCGTCTATAAGCCGATGATTGTGTATTATACCACGCTATTAACTCTGCCAATGATCACTTCCTTCGGAATCAGTCTTTCGGTATGTTGTATGACTGGTGGAATACGTGGCAGATGAAAATCAATTTGATCAAAACAGTTATCATGTCTTTCACCAAACGCCTATCCCAATCTAATTACGACTATTCATCCCTGGAAAGGGTACATTAATATAAATATCTTGGCGTCGGTTTTTCTCACAATTTGACATGGTCAAAACACATAGATCACAGCTAAAGCTCTTAAAAACGTAGGTTACTTGAGGCGCATTGTATGGGATGATCATAAAGATGCCAAATTGCTCATGTACAAAACTCCAATTCGCCCTATTCTTGAATACGGTTCAAATGCTTGGAATCTATATAAGCAATGTGAAACTGATCGAATAGAATCTGTACAACGAAAAGTTGTAAGATTTATTTTCCGCCGCTACGACTTTCCTTTTTCACCCTCATCTGCGATGTCTTCTCTAAATTTAAGTCCGCTTGCATCCCGCCGGAAAGCTGAATCCTTAAAAATTATTCACTCAATAGTGCATTCTGCTAATTTCCTTTCATGGGGTAAGCATATCTCTTTTTAAAACAGAACAGCGCGCACTTTGACAGGAACTACGAGCGAGACACGACACAGACGAGCGCTGTCTGTGTCGTGTCTCGCTCGTAGTTCCTGTCAAAGTGTGCGCTGGTCTGTTTTAGAATGGCTTACCAACTCGCCCAAGCATCCGTTTTAACGAAGCATATGTCGTTTTGAAAACCATCTGCAACCAGGAACCATCGCGACCTTAATATCCAACCTTTTTTTGCCCGTACTAACGTCTTCAAATACAGCTTTTTTCCGCGCGGTGTGCAGAGTTAGAACTCTTTGCATGGCACATTCGTGCATTATCAATTTCTGATTTTGCGTCGGCAATTGAGTCGTAGCATTGTATGGTGTGGTGTGCAGCGTTTATATTTGTAATCCTTGTCATGTACCCTTTTATGCGTGGAATTGTGCCACATCTTATGTCCCCACTCCTGCTATAGCCCCTAGAATAGAACTGCAGTATTTTCAAATAAATAAAATAAATAAATAATGTTCAACAGGCACCACCCTGTTGAAAGATTTTTTCTGGGTAGCGCGTGTTCCGTAAGCATGCAGTTTAATCGCATATCGCCTCTGTATGCTACAGCTTAACCGTAGAGAAGGAGCACTCGAATGAAAGGCGCGAAAATCAGGCCTTAGTGCCGGTGCCTCACCTACTGCGTGCATAATGGCCCGCGCTGGGAAACCTTTAGAGCGATAGCTCTTTTAATGCAGGAAGTTAAGTTTCGTTTGATATGTTCATTTGACATTGAAGTGACCTTCGGTGTTAGCGATTTCATACCAACGGCCTTAAACCAGATGTCGAAGGATACTTTGACTATGGCCAATACGATGGTGTTCCCAAATTTCGCCCGGGTCGTTACCAAAAATGGCCTACCTCACCCGGCCCACTCCCACCCGTGAAATTTGACATTCTATGGTTTGGACCGAAATCGATATACAACCTGAATTCAATGTGCCAATTACGACGGTGGCATTTGGCCCCTACACTCAATACGTGACTTTCTGGGATGTGGATCAAAATCAATGTTAAGGCCAAAATTAATGTCCTAGGTACGATGGTAACCTCCAATTTTGTCCTTCCCAAGGGTCCCTGCAAAGATGATCACAGTCGAACTGCAAACCACAGCCAAACTACTTTACGGACCACAAAACGGTGTTTGCCAGATCCGGTGCGAATCCTGAACTATAACTTGAAAAATAGTTAAAAGTTTCATACTGAGTACTTAGTCGAGTACACATAGAACCCAGAATCAATGAGCTAAGCCAAAAGATAAACAGCAAAATCGTAGTAGAACAATAGCGATCAGTCGACCATTTGGTGTAATTGAGGTAAATTGCTGTCATTTTTTTTCTTTAATAAGCCAAATGATAAGCGATGGCGCAAGCATGGAATACTTCTAAGAGTTTTCAGCATATCTAAAAGCATACCGGCCTTTCCGATGCCCAGAAAACACGGAAACCCTGCGCTCCGCATGTTGACGACATGCCAGCCTACGCGCCTCTGCATGAGCGCTTAACAAAAAAAAAAACGCATTTTGCAGTTCCAGAACGGCGGCAGCCTGAAAAAAACAGCCGATTCGACGGGCTAATGTGAGAAAGGAACTGCTTCACCGGCCACCTAGCATACGCAACTGAGAGCGAATGCCCTTGAAAACTTGCGGTTCTGAACTTACTGGGTTCAACGGCCACAAAAAGCCTTGAGTGCTCACAACGTGAGGCGAACATTCGGCGCTTGTTTGTGTGTGTAGCCTTTCTATCCTTCGTCAGTTCTGCGATGATGAGATTCTCCACATTACTGGCTACGCCTCGCCGCGCTGTTTTCCTCGTGCTTCGACGATGATTGTTCATTCACGGCTAAATAGCCTTTCTCAAGAAAGCGCATAAATATTTCACCAGCCACAGTTGTACGAATCTGCACGTGGTGGCGCCACATGCACAGTCTGGGGCAAAAGTCTTTTTAGCACGTGATCTGCACACGAAATCGGTTGTTCCGTTACAAACGTGTAATTGGAGATCGAACTTGCAGAGCGAAAAGTAAAAATCATCGTCTTTGATCTCTGCAAAGATGGACTCCTGCCGGCGCATAATAATAGAACTCTTCGCTTCTTTTGCTGATCACGCGGTCCAGAAAATTTTGTCGCCTACCGCACTTCGCTTTTCCTTAATTTTCCGGCCTTTAAAAGCTTCGTTCCTTTTAAAATTGAGACTCTTGCTATCACGTCACGCTAACATGTCAGTAGAGCATTACTTTCTATTACCATTCAATGTCCCTTTAATCTACTACTCTCTGAAATGTTATTCAACAGTGTCCCGGATAGTTCGTGATTATCATTTTACAACTTCAAAGGCCTAAAGAGTTTCACATGAGCAAGAGAGAAGGCGACACAGAGAAGAAGAAATCTGCAAAAGACGTTATACACAGTATTTTTAGCAGGCTATCATAAAGAAAATGAGGAGTAAAGCAGGCATTCCAGATCCAGGGTTTTGAAGAGGCACACGAAGGTGCCGGAATATATCTACAGCATCTGCACAGCGATCATGGTCCTAGACAGGGAAACTAATAACGCCCGAGTCAGGAAACCTGTCAGACGTGGAGACATGGTGTATCTGCTGCTATTCACCGCTTGCTTAGTGGTGGTGCTCAGGGATGTGAATTAGGAAGAGTACTTGATTAGAGCTAATCCGTAATAATTTTGTAATCTCCAATTCGCTGGTGACATTGCTATACTAAGTAAGTCAAGGACTGCATTGGAATGCATGATCGAGGACCTAGACAAGCAAGAAGAACGGTGTGTCTGAAAAACAATATGAAGAAATCTGAAGTAACACTTAGCAGTCTCTGAAAGAAACAAAACATTTACCATGTTCAGCGAGGCATTGAAAATGGCCAAGGAATTCATGTACTTAGTGCGGGTAGTCACGGATGACCTGGACCACGAGAATGACTAAAGATGGGTTGACGAGCGTTACGCAGGCACCCTAAAGTCGTGACAAGCAGCTTAACAGTATCCCTCATAAATAAAGCTGGAGTGGCATTCCAGGCCAACACCCAGGCAGACCTCGCCGGCTTCATTAAAATCTCTCTCCTCCTCCTCATAAATAATAGGTGAAGCTTGCTTGCTTTGACCGGAAACTTGGAGACAAACGAAAACGCTTCAAATTAAGCTAAGAAGAGTGCAGCTATCTCAGAAAGGAAAATGACATATTCAAAGCCAAGAGACCAGAAGACTGCAGAATGGGTCAGGGTGCAAACGCCAGTGACTCAAGGAGAACAAATGAAGAGGGACAGGGCATATAATCCGAAGGAGATAACGAATGGGACATTATGGTAGCGTGATGAACTTCAAGAGAAGACAAGAATAATGGGCGGCCACAGAAAGTCAGGGGGGCAGATTCGAAGATTAAGTTCGCCCCGATAAGGTGGCCACTGCTGGCGCAGGTAAGGGTATTTGGAGTGATGTAGGAGATTTCTTTGTCTTGAAGTGAACGGCGTCGGTGTTTCGCTGCTGCTGATAGACGTAAACAAAAATAACATAAATAACAGTCGCAAAGTTTCAGCAGGTCGCTGACTGAACGCAACAAAACAGTGAGTAAATAATGAATTTATGACGAAAAATGCTGAAGGACTCTAGGCACATTACTTTGTTGCGCGTTTTCTTCTGTCAAACGATGCGTTAGACATTTGAGTACATTGATTACGGAGTGGTATTTGCTTAAACACCAACTACGCGTCACAGCCATCGTTTGAGTGATGAAACCGAAATCGAAACAGCGTGAAGAGGAAATTCAGTAACAAATTATTTAGCGGTCGTACACGAATACCACATGGTGCTCCATATACACGAATGTCTAACGCATCGTTTGAAACAAGAAAACACGCAAGCAAAAATTTGGTGTGTGTAGTCCTTTAAGATTCACTGAACTTGAATGACCAGAGATCGAAAGCTTCGAGTTAATCATGTCCAGTATATATCAATAAAAATTTGAATATAAGAAAGCTGTAAGGTACTGCTATGAAAATGTTGAAGGCAATGGTACGTTTTCCCAATGCGTGGCAAAAACTTCCTTTAAAGTTTTTTCATCGCCTGCAGGGAGCAGTAGAAGACTAATGGGGAACTGCCATAGAAAACTAATGGGGAACGCTTTTGACGATAGCAAAGACGCTAACAGCAAAAAAAAAAAATCAATCCTGCTGAAGGGTGATTTCCGGCATTATTAAGCATACAAGTTAAGGGGAAAGAAGTGCTCGTTATGACACACAACACTGAAGCCAACAGCCACAGAAACCAAGAAGCTAGGTATATTTTTTTCCAATTTGTGGGGTTTATTAATCGGCGATTATTAATGCAATCCTTCAATCACTTAAAGATAAACAGCCGCATGCCACTGTTGGGGTCCGACCCCATGACCTCCAGTTACGCGTCTAGTGCTCTACCAACTGAGCTACGCTGACGGCTTTCAGAGTTTTTGCTTTCAGGGGTATTTAGTTTGCGTAGCACCTAACTTTGAGAGTGTTGGCCAGCGCTACCCTCGTTCATAAGCGGCGGACGTGGTACGTGTTGTACTACCGCTGCTGCGACGTTGAACGTCAACGACCTGCGAGGGCAAAAGGTATGTGGGAACCCTTTTATGCTTCGTATGACATCAAGGCTGCCAGAACCAAGGCCCTCGTGAAGCAATTAAGCAGACGAGGGAAGGGAAATGAGGGGCTCGTTATAACGTTGGACCGCGTTGGACAGAAGATTGGACAGCTGCCGCCGTACCTCAGTTGGTAGATCACCGGTGGCGAAATTCGAAGGTCGTGGGTTCGGATTCCATTGGCGGCGTGTGGTTGGCTTTCTCTTCTGCTCTCTTATCAATTGTCTTTAAGTGTTTGAATATTTGAACTATTAATCTCAGCTGATTTAACATCAAAATTTTGAAAAAAAAACCTATGCTCCTTTGTTACGGTGGCTTTTGATTTCCGTCATGCCTGCGAATATACTGATTGTTGTAGTAAAACCTTACAATACATGAAAAATTACGTTCATAAACAGTTTACCCTAAAAAATGCTTTTGTCCACAATTGTCGGGTATGTACGGCAAGAACTCGGTCATGTACTAGGTTCTTGTATGATCGGATGGCAACAAATATGCGTGAGGGGAGAAACGAGGCCGTGCGCGTGAATAGGCGAAAATGTACGGAAAGGTTATTCCTTACAGTTTGAACAATAAATCTATCAGCCAAATTGCAAGGAATAAACTCTCCCGTACCTTTTCGCCCATTCACGCGCACGGCCACGTTTCTCCCCTCAATCGTATTTGTTGCCATCCGATCCTACAAGAACCTGGTACATGAACAAGTTCTGAAAACTAAACATTTGGACAGATTTGCCTGTCTGGTTGGAATTGAAGACTTATAATGAACTGCACATCTTCAATAAAAATTTTTAACTTTAACCCAACGTTTCGAAGCCGACTCGCCTCCTTCATCAGGGGTGACTGAGAGCAGTAGCTAGCATCTTTTAAATATGGAGGGGAGGGGGGGGGGGCGGGGTCAAAGGAACGACAGCTGTGACGCGAAAGGCGCGGGGGAGGGGCAGGGAGGTTTTGGTTGTTAATCACGCTGGCGCACTGCAGGGAGGTGGTGAATGACTTTTTTTTTCGTTGGGTTGAAGAGCGAAGCCGCTGGGCATATACTGGGGGCAGGTTTCCTTTTGTGCGGTTGATATTGTTCGGGGTGGTTTGGATATGCCAGGATTCCAGAAGGAGCCTTTTATGGTAATTTGTTTCGGTTCCAAGGATGCGGGTTTCTTCGAAGTTGATTCTATGGTCGGAGTCCCCGGAATTTTCGGCTACTGGATTGCGCTCTCTTGCGAATTTGCGGACGTCGTTTTTATCTTGCCAAATTCTTTCTTTCAAATTTTTGGTTTCGCCGACGTAGCTTGCGTCGCAGTCAGCGCACGGAATTCTGTAGACAATGCATTGGGTTCTTTCTCTCAGCGGCTGGTCTTTGGGAACAGGTAGGCAAAGCGCAACAGTGTTTGTGGGTTTGTGCGCAACCTGAAGGCCCGATTTTTTCACGATTCGGACGATGGTTTCTCTGACAGCTCCGACATAAGGTAAAGTGACGTAATTTGGTGGTGGCGTTGGTCTTTCTGTGTTGATTTCTTGACGAATGTTGTGTTTTTGACGACGAATGGTTTTTTGAATAAAGTCTTTTGGGTAGCCGTTCATGATGAGCTCTTTGAATATCGTGCGTTGTTCTTTTTTTCTGTCAAGTTCTGTGCTGCAGTGTGTCTCAACTCTTCTGAACAGCGTCTTCACCACTGATGCTTTATGGACTGTCGGGTGGTACGAAGAGAAGTGGAGATACCGGCCTGAGTGAGTTGGTTTGAGGTATACGGAGAATTGAAGGGTATTGTGGTTTTGGGACACGAGGACGTCCAACAACGACAGGGAGTTTTCTTGTTCCACCTCCAGCGTGAACTGAATATCAGGTTCTACGGAGTTTAAATGACGAGGGAAATTTTGAGTCTCAGATCTTTTGATGACGGCGAAGGAGTCGTCAGCGTCCCTGAGGAAAAGCTTTGGTTTCGGGTGGAATGAGTTGAGGGCTCGTTGTTCGATGTGTTCCATGGTTAAATTGGCCATTACGACAGAGATGGATGCTCCCATTGGTGTTCCTTTCACTTGTCGGTAAAATTCCCCGTTTGACGAGAAGTATCTGTTTGATAGGCACAACTCCAGTAGGCGGCACACATCATTTACACTCAGCGGGGTTCGTGCGCAGTGTGTTGTCGCTTTGTAGGGCGTCTCGGGTAGCGGTCACCGCAAGCTTCACGGGGATGTTTGTGAAAAGGGACACCACGTCGAAGGAGACAAGGCCTTCGTCGGCCTCAGGGGTGGCTTGGGACACCAGTTCGATGAAGTGACTGGTATGACGGATATGGGTCGCTGTTTTTCCTGCGATTGGGGACATGAGTTTGTGAAGGTATTCTGACAACGAGCGAAGAGGAGAACACCGGAAGTTGACAATCGGGCGCAAAGGGATCCCCGGTTTGTGGACTTTGGGCAGGCCGTAGAATGCTGGAGCCGATCCGTTGTTGCTAAATAACTTAAGCTAGAGGTTTCGGAAGGTGGGGTGTTTTTGGAATACTTCTTTCAATGTTTGGTTTAGCCTTGCTTGGGTAGTGGTTGTGGAGTCCTTCAATTTTTCATATTTTTGACTGCTGAGTAAGGTGGATATTTTCTCTTCGTACTCCCGTCTGTCCAGAAAGGCTGTTGTGTTGCCCTTATCCGCTGGGAGGATCACTATGTTGGTGTCTGTCTTGATGCCTTGCAGGGCTTGCCTTTCATCCGGTGTTAGGTTTGATTCTTTTCGGTGTGCTTGCACTGAATTAAGTACGCCAATTGTTTTGAGCCTGACCTCTTCTCGTACACCAGGTTCCAGTTGCCGGATACCAACTTCAAGCGCAGACACGATTGCTGGAAAGAGGGGTCTGTTCACCTGGAGGTTGAATTTGTGTCCCTTGGCTAGGATTGACGTTTCGGCTGTTGTGAGCTTCCTGTAGAAGTTGGCGACCAGGTCAGAATGGTCCGGTGGGGGTTGTTCGGGCCGGCGTTGAAGTTTCGACAACTTCTCTGTCTGCTTGGTGCGGTGTTTGTCGGCTTCTGATGATGCGGTTTATTTGGCAAATGCCTCGATAGACGTTACTAGGTTGGGCACCTTGTGCTCGAGTTGACGGCGGGCGAAGAAGGCGTCGATTTCTTTCTTCCTAATCACGCGACGGCACTCATGTATCCGTGCCGTCACTAGGTGCTGTTCTGCCTTGTTGATGATGCTTCGTCCTTCCGGTGTGGGGACCAGGCGTCGTAGTCGTAGGCTCTGGGGTACAACCTTGGTTTCTTTGCATTTCTTGGCGAATACCAGGTGTGTCTTGAACACCGAGATGCCTTGCATGGTCCTGATGTACTTGTTGGCAAGCTGCATAGCTTCCAGCCCGAAGTCTGCATGGATAGATTATAAACTAAGCATTTTGACAGATTTGCCTATCTGGTTGGGTTTGAAGACTTATAATGAACTGCACATCTCCAACCAAAAATTTTAACTTTAACCCAACGTTTCGAAGCCGTCTCGGCTGCTTCATCAGGGGTGACTGAGGGCAGGTGGTGAATGGCGACTTTTTTTCGTTGAGTTGAAGAGCGAAGTCCCTGGGCATATACTGGGGGCAGGTTTCCTTTTGTGCGGTTGATATTTTTCGGGGTGGTTTGGATATGCCAGGATTCCAGAAGGAGCCTTTTGAGGTAATTTGTTTCGGTTCCGAGGAGTTCTTGCCATACATACCCGACAATTCTGGGCAAAAACATCAAAAATAGGAAAGGGTTTGTGAACGTAATTTTTCATAAATTGTTAGATGTATTGTGTAATGCAAGATTGTAGGTTATCACGCGGTGATTCTTGTATATTATCGTCTTACGCAACATTTTCGAGAAAACATCATGCAAGCAAAAATTGCATGTCTATAATCCTTCAACGCCAGGACTACATACAACAGTATGGAGTGGATTTCGCATGTTATATTCGACCAAAATTTATAAGCCACACTTCTGAGGTCCACAATAATACACTAATAATTTTCACGTGTTTACAGATTCCACTGTCACAACTACTGGTAAGTTGTGTTGTTCCACCATAAAAAGTGAACTATTCGACAATGTAGGAATGTGAATTGAAGCATGTTGTCAGTACCTGCTTCTTACAACGACCACGTTAAGGAAAAAAGGCACTTTGTAAGGTAATATTTGGCATCCTCGAGCACAAACATTTCTGCAGCGCGTGCGTCCCACCTAGAGACCTTTGCATTTTTAATATGACTTGGAGTTTGCACTATTCACTGAGGCATGATGTGCACACCAATGCGCGTACGCGCTGTTACAACTGTCGTCAATTTCGTCGGATCAATGGGAATTTAATACACCCTAAATCAATGTGTAATTATTTTTTGTTTCAGATCGTTTGAATGCGTTTTTTTTAAAAAAAACCTTCTCTTAGAGGAACATATGTGGATATTTGTAATGGAGTCGAATATACAAAAGGTATGAAATCGGCGAACAGTGAGTGCGGCTAGGCACGATCTAAAACCAGGGTTTCCATATTGGGATATAATGAGCCAAATTGGGCTACTATTTTTCCGATTTGGCATCAAAATTTTGCTTTTGGCTGTGAGGCTATTTTTGGGTTACATTTTTTCCTGCGCCTATGTAAAGATAAAGCAAAAATAGTCATGATCTCTAATAGATATTTTGAGTGATTTTGTGACAACTTTTCTTGGATTTGAGCCAGCGATCGATGCAGAGAAGCTATTTTCTCTTTTGAAGCGATGTTAGCTGATAGCATACCTGGTGTGAAATGTGTGGGCGCCGGGGCAGACGGGTCAGCAACCCAACAACCTTTACACAAAAATCAAGGCAGAAAATGCGTTGTTCTACTGTGTGTGCGTCCCCCACACTGACTGCCTTGTACTAGAATTCTTTTACGCGTATCCCGGCCAACGATACAGCAGATGAATAGGCCCGCAGAGGTCTACAGCGCAGCAACTACAATCGCATCTTCGCAAAATCAGATGCGTCCCAACTCGTCAAACGATATACCCAGGATGAAAAGAACCGCCTCTGTAACTCACCAAGTCATCATTACTCCATTCCATCGACCCACAGCTCAAATAAAGACTACCACTCGGGCTTACGCGACATCTTGAAGAATTTATCATATTCTGCGTCTTAATTATGCATTTACGAGCAGTCTACGATACCGTTTCAAGCAAGCAGACAGTCTGTATTGGGGCAACTGTGGCTCAATTGAGACTGTGTTCTCTTCGTGTGTCCAGCGTACGCCAGCGAACGTGCGCACTATGAACAATGCATGCAGTCCGTCACCCAAGTGTCACTCACAGTGGACTCTTTATTATATCCTTTAGGCTGCTACAGACATCAGCGACTCGGAATAATATTCTTATTTACCTATGTAGACGCTAATTTTGTTTGAGACAAAGTCTAAATTTCCGGAACACTTGATTTCTCCGCAGTACATGCACAGAACTTGACTGCGGTCTCATTCAAAGAAGCCATATGCGGTGAACTATTGTGTTACGACCCTCATCATTGATGGCACTGTTTTCTAGCACCCTTCTTACATCTTTAGTCCCCAGCTCCCTCCCCTACGCACAGTAGCGTGTCAGTTTCACGCCGGATAAATCTCGCTTTTTCATTAAAGAGCTCTCTCAATTCTTCGCCAAACTTTGAAATAGAGCACACGTTCCCCAAAAAGCAGCGAGAGTACGGGGAAAAGTATTCCGGGCCTCGGGTGTTGGCACTAAAATTATTCGTGATATAGTCCAAGATGATCGTGGTAGTGCTGGACATCTTCTGATGGCCTTATTCTCGCACAGACACCGACCAGCTTCTGTGCGTCAAGATGGCTCAGCATTGCACCTGCCTTGCGATGAATCGTGAATCAGTGGGCTGCACTGCAATACCATTTTGATGCATTGAAAAGTAGAGAACGCTGATACGCAGCAAGAATTCACATTATGAAAATATACTCTGATGAGCAAAATTTGCTTTTTGTGTTTTTGTAAGCCCACTTATCGGTGAATTTCAGCGAATGAACGAGCTCCTGTGCAAGGCTCCGGCTCCTTTCGTGCTAGATTAGAAAGTTATTTCAGGTGTGAATGCGTTAATGACAAGGGTTGTAATGCCTGCAGCTACGCAGAACGACAACGGCGAATGGGAACAGCACATACTACATTTCAGGCATGCGGTATGGTAGTTATTTTTCCCAACAGCCCAGAAATATCCTCCCTCAGCATCTCTGACGAACGCTTTCTGCTGGGTAGGGGCCAGAGCGTTATATCGGCATACATTAAAAGTAGCTGAAGAGACTTCCTGAGATCCTAAAGCTTCCCAGTGACCTGCGTCTTCCCGAACCAAAAAACAACAACCTCAAACTACTCCACCGATTTTGTTCATTGTTCATTCAGTGGTTTTGTAGCAACAAATTCAAATTATGCAATAGAATCTGAGAACCGCCGACACTAAATGAAAGTCGACGATCTGGCAGACGAGACCCGGTTCAAAATGAACTATAGGTAAGCATGAAAAACGCGAAAAATCTTGCTGGCAAGCCGACGTTCCCACTGATGAAGTTGGAGGTCACTGACCATGTCGAGATTATGACCCGCACGGGTTCCGAAACGTCAGTCGTAGCCTCGACATGGTCAGTGACCTTCAAGTTCATCAGTTTCCTGCCTGACCGGACGAGCTTTCGTCGAACCCTAGACTATGCTCCCACTGATGTCTGAGCTGGCACTCTTTGTGGCCGTTACCCTTATGAAACGCCGACGTCGAACAAGTGTTCAGCCAGGTACCGCTCACTGAACCAGAGCAGCGAAATAGAATATCTAAGTAGACTGCGCAAGCGCTGCTCCACATGAATTTTGGATTAGCCAGGAATGAAGGCTGATACAAGGATTTTAAACCGGCCAAGCATTTTTGTACCGTTTCAGCTCTAATATATAAGCCGAGCACGTCCCCTTCGGGATCAGATCATGATGCCTGAGATCCCTCTCTAGCCTACATTCTACCGTCTGTTGTGATGGATTTTGTGCTAGCAGTCATCTCTATTAATTTTCTCTTGCAATTCATTGGCGTGTTTCGATTACTTTATTGTGTTCAGTGAAATTGTCGTGAGCTGTGAATATACTGTCCGACTGAATGCATATCATTGCTCCGCAGGTTTATTGTGTGCTGCTATCTGTGTGTTGGTATTTTCATGACTTTTTATTCTTAAAAAAATAAAACGACGTTTGTGATGAACGCCACATTTGCTTAAGCAGCTAATAATGAATTAGCTTGCAGGCCAGCTTGCACGTTTCTTTCGCACCGGAAGATCATACCTAACAGCAGGCTTTTCGTTCCTTGTTCACTATCGACAGTTGGGCAGAGCAGTCGGGAAACCTTTTGGCACCGCATCTTTCGCAAGAGCTATTGGACGTGCTGTAAACGTACGAGTATACGTGACCCTTTTACAAGGCCCACATTTTAGAATCGAGATAAGGCTCAAAATGCTTTTCGAATAAGGAACGAATGTCGCAGAGAACGGCTTTTATATAGAGTGGCATTTTTACACTTTCAGTAATTCTTCGTCCTTCGGTGAGGAAAACAGCGAAACTTTCTTTTTGCACTTGTAACCTGTTTTTTAAGTGAACCTACGCGCTTTTGGCACATCGTAAATGCAGCAGAGCACCGGCCACAGCACCATACGCACCCACCACGAAAACAAAATCATAACTTAGCCAACGCACAACACTACAGCAGGCAGCAAGGAAGTCTGTGCTCAATACAATTTACGCTCTACGACGCGCTCGCCGCAAGCAAATGTGAACGGCCGGAGCCCCTCTCCTCAACGTCGCCATCTGTTGGAAACCAGAAAAACTGCGAGACTTACTTCTGAACGTTCGGAGCACAGGACAAGCGGCACCATTTATACGCCTGTCATATTAATACACCTTGGTGCTAAAGCAGTCCCCAGCGCTACCGCAAGAGTGGTAGTGCTGCTTGCATAGAAGCCCATGCGTTCAATACATGGCGACTTATGGTGCGGAGCCAGCGGTATCTTCGAAGAGCGAGGCGAACTAAACAATGACGTCATAAATAAAAAACAATAAAAATCTTGTTACGTTATAACTACGTAGTTTTTAGGGCTAAAAATAAATCTTTGAACGCCTCGAAGTTTCTTGAGACAAATGAGACAAGGGCGAAGAAACAAGATTCGACGAGTGGTGACTACAAACGCCATTTTTCGGCTCTCAAACTTCATTGTGTCTTTTTTATTTTCCTTCATTTTGCGTGTCACGCTTAATTGCAAAACGTTAACCTAACAACAGGGCCATCTGTTCTCTCTTAAATCCCGACAGGTACAGTGGCACGTGGCATTTTAATGATTGGTCGCGAGTGATTGCTCGCAAAGAGCAACCTGGGTCGCACAAGCATATCGGTGGCAGCACCTGCCATCGCAGGGCAGTGGCGCATCGCTTAAGCGCTGCACCACTGCGCCAGGAATGTTATAAGGGCTCTCAGCCATCTACGAAAGCAAATTAGGGAATGACCAATTCAGCATATATGGGCATTGACCCATTAACGCTATCCCGACATACATATAAGGCGGAGCTTATATGCCCCCCTGCAGTTTTAATGCTCTAGCACTAAGGTCACCCTTAGCGATTTCGACCATCTTGTGTGTGGCTTACTTGACTTGAAGAGCGAAACCTAAATTAAAACCGAAATGTTAGTGCACCGAATTGCCGTGTGGCCTAATCACACAAAATCTTTCGTCATTTTATTTTACAGAGGGTAGAGTTCTGGAAGAAGCTTAGGGCGTGAAAGCGATCGAATAACTTTTCTTAAAATCAAGAATAACTATCTCGATTCGGGTTGGAACGTGAATTGCTACTTGGAAGGCGTGAAGTAGCTCTATGAGCGGAGCCCATACTCTCAATTTAGCGCGTTATTTTTTCAAGAAACTTCGTGGTATAATTTAAAGTGATGTGCTCAAGGGCCGCATAAAATTTACAGAAAATTACATCAACCTATATGACGCAAGTACTGTGGAATTATCTGATTTAAATACGAATGTCATTTTCCTGCACTTCCAATCAAAGGGAATATCGGCTCTAAACAACGAAAGGTTTACGATAGTACGAATAAAGTTACTGCACCACTCAGCGTACCTAACGAAGAAAGCCCTAATTATGCCATCGGATGCCATCGGCACCTGGAGACATGGTTTGTGCCAACGTAGAGCAGAAGCGCCAAAGTGTCTTGTTCAGATACATTATCAGTATCAATTGGCGGACAGTATGCCACTGAGTTGAGAGATTTCCGACAATCGTTCATTGTCAGTGCTGAAGGGCAAGCAAGACTGATTGTAGCCTGATCCGATTGGGAGCTCTAATGGCATTGTTTCACCTCTTATATATACGCTCCATGTTGGTGTCTTGTTAAGAGATGATTGCCGAAAGACCTTTTCTTGTGCGCTCAGCAGGAAATTATTCGCGGAGCCGTTTAACTAGTATTCCTTGTTTCCTTAGTATACAATGCTCCATCTGTGTGTGTAATTAACATATAGATTTTACTTTTGTTAGCTGCTGAAAGAGACAGCTGGGTTTGTTTACCTCTTTTTTGCGCTATAGCCGAATAACTTCATTAATCGGCCAGGGATTGCTATTCCGTACTCGTTGTTACAGTCATTAGAAATTTCTATACGCACTTTCTCTGACTTTAATAGGGAGCACAGTCATCGACAGAGCAATTGATTTACACAAAGCAACAAAATCAGAAAACGAGCTGTCTAACAAGTCTCAATTGGCAACGTCGTTGGCCCGTGTGAAATTCGTGACTGCGCGTGTCTTTGTTTGTTCTGCGAGCATGACTAATTTCAGATTTAACATAACCTCGTGTTCAGATGTGTCATCAAGCTGATTTCGGCAAAGGAGACCGTGGCTCACAATAAAAATGTCTAAAATATCTTTGGCGTCATTCCTTCCCCGCTTGAGTTCAGTTGTGCAAAACGATTAAGTCTAGAAGTGCCTCAGCGCTGGCGGGTAGGGGCACAGAAAATTCATGTTCCCACTTAAGAGCAAGTATGCTAAAATTAGCAGAACGCACTGTCTTGCAAGAAGGCACGTAAACTTCATCTCTGTTCTGTACTAGAGATTTATATTTTTTTTTCACATCCCGTTCTTGGGTAACATAAAAACTGTTACGGGCATGCCAAGCTTGAACATCCACCGATGGACCGTCTTACACTGCATACCGCACAGTCGGCGACAAGAGCTCGCGTGAAAGAACGTTACTCTGCAAGCACGAAAATACGTGATGTGTTTCTGTGATACGACGGGGTTCTTATACGTCTGGAGGAAATTGCACCAGTTTGGGAGTTGATTCGTTGTTCGCCGACAGACTGAGCACTGGTCCTCTGCAATGAGAACAATTCACACTGCAGCAAGAATGACCGAGTTGAGAGAAAGTAAGGTGAGATTATGAGCCACCATTTGAACAGTGACGGAGTAATTTCGTTCGGGTAACTTTCCATCTGTAAGAACAGTTCGCAGTCCAGGAGTCCCCGTTGCCAGAGTGGAGCCGAGCAATCTGTTGACGCCACGACAAGGACCCACAACAAAGGTATGGTTACTCTGCGGGAGCCTTATTTGGCAAACTAGGCACTGGCAGCAACAAGTGTCTAGTAGGAAGATCCGCGCATAGTATGTAAATGTGCAGTTTGGCATTGGGAACTACGCGAGAGATTCCACGTTGCGAGAATGAGCCTGGCAGAAGTCGTGGCATGGATTTGCATGAGGTGATTAAACGTACGTGCCGCCACGCGCAATGTAGGTGAAACTTCTTTGTGGCTGTTTTATTCCCTCTTAAAGTAACTTAATGTCCCCGTGAATAGCGGTTTTACCGTGCCCTGGCTACATAAGTCAAACTTAGCAGCGTAACCTTTTGCGCGCCAACATTCTAAGCCTCGTGCGCGTGCAGTCAACTTTGTGTGCAAAATGCTAGAGGTAAATATTCGGCTAAAACCGGTAAAACCAAGCATATAGTGTACCTGGAGGCGAAGCTGATCAGCAATGTATGTCTTCTTGTATGTCTTGTATGTCTTCTCGACGTCACTGAGCTCCTTTACATTGTTTCTTCATAAAATTCGAGCATCAAAGCAATGTTCGAGAAAAATAGCTGTACTTAATATTAGGAAAGACTCTGCGCTTCCTCCGTCTCTTTTGGTGGCTGAACTGAAAGCGCTTTTGTCGAGGATGAACAGAGGAAAACTTTTATTATACGACCAATGCTCGGGTCGCTATCTCCATTGGGCAAGTTTAGGCAGGAGCAGCGCGCGGTTAGGTTATGACCCAATATATGGGCGATATCGGGGAGACGTGCTGCGACAGAAAAAACTTCACTTTGTAATCATCCGCTGCCTTACAAACCGCGTGAAAACACACACTTTTTATCTCGCGTGTTCAATTTTACCCTTATATTTAATCGAGGGTAAATTCGTTAATCTGGGATATAGTTAAGCAAATGGTATGGGAATAAGAAACTGCCAGATTCCTGCCCCACGCAGATCACCTCTGCTGATAGCGACACAAAGAGTAACGGTGCAATTCTAAACGGAAATAGAAACACGCTGCCGTTGGCACCTCGTGACTAAAGCGTAAGAACCGCGTGACCGCACTACGGGAGATGCCTTGTCACTTCCAGAAATTGACCATTAATTTGTCCCTGCAGCAACACCTCAAATAAAACTATCTTCGGTACATTTGACTAACCAAATAAAGCTTGTATAAACAGCTGTGGAAATTCTCGCCGAGCATGAAGCATTTCGACAATAGATATTTTGAAGTATTCCGCTTGTTGTGCCCAGCATTGCTCAAGCGAAAGTTCTAAGCCAAGTACAGGGTCCTCCTCGTTCCTTAAAGAGTCGTCCTGTTTAGCTCTGTTAATTTTATGGGGATCATGAGGGTAAAACGACCGGAATAACCTTTTAAGTTTCGTTTTCATTTGATATCTCGCTTCATGATATGACTGCGTGTGAACAGCAACCCACAATAGCAGTCGTGAAAGTTTTCTTTTTTTAGCGTTCTGTTTGCAGGATGAGCTAAATGTCTTGACAATGGTGACATGCTGTCAATAATGTTTTTTAGTGTCATCAGTTGTTAATATAATGGTCTTGTGCTTTCAGTGATCATTGACTCAGTCTCTGCTGAAATGGCTGCTGACTGAAAGAAAAGGCGCTTTGTTGGAGAACAAACTATTCCCTGACGGTGTGTTTTCCAGGTTGCCAATGTTGCCCCTGGCGGATCTTTTGGAGGAGTTAAGGCACTTCAAAGGTATTATTTATTGTCCTTAAGCATGCTTGAGTGATTAGTTCGAAGAAACTTCTATTTCTTTTTCTGACATTCTCGTAGATGGCTTTGCTGCGTTGTGGCTTTGCTCATAAGAACTGGTTCTGCTTGTTGTTTAAGCTGCATTGAAAAGGCGCCTTTTATTGCCTATTCACTTTTTATTCTCTTAAACAGGGGAGCAGATACGTTGTCTTTGGCGTTAATAGTCGCCTGAACTTCTTGTTTAGTTATCTGAGGTAATTATTCAGTGGTGCAGTCGTGAACTCCTGGAAAGCGTAGGTGTTGAAAATCGTGAAGGTCATTGTTTATGTTGTTATAACTGCTGCAATCGTACACCTTAAATCGTTTCCTATCATTATGTCGACCTGTAAACAGTTTTTTTTTTGTAATGAAGGGATTCCACACGTTTTACATCTGTTAAGTGTGTTTGGTCTTCACTGTTGGCAGGGCGCGAGGCTTCTCTGGCGGGGTGTTTGGTTATGTACTTAACTAGCGGTGAAAATTTGTTGCACTTTTTAGCGTGAGTGCTTCGTTCGTTCAAGCAGTTTGTGGCGGACTACCGCATTTGTTATATCAAAACAGCACTTTATATTCACGAAAATTGAGCCCCGAAACAAAACGCGCGTTAGGCGCGGATGCAAAAAGAAGCGACGCAACAGATGACTCCAGAGCCAGTGGCACCGCGAGATAGTGGTTAGGCCTTTCTGCCTTGGCAGTGGAGGTTGCCAAAGTTGGGAACTTGTGGATATCAGACTGAACTTTATATTATTACATGCAGCGATGCAACAGAGTTCAACATCAGCCTCGCGTTCAAGAGGACCATGGTTCGAATCCTGGCTCCGTCGCAATTTTTTAGTGGATAAAGAAAAAGAAGCAGAAAATCTTAGTGTTGAAGGAACTGAATACCAGGCCTGAGGTGTGACCTGATCATGGCAACCAGAGCCAAAAACGCACCTTTCATGACAACAAGATTGGCCACTCGAGTACAGTACTAGGCGATCACCTTCTATATGAGTACAGCAACTAACCCTGGCCCTGCAGTACCCAGCGGTTGTGGACCAACTGATCAAGTCGGTGGTCAGACCTATGACGCACTGGAGGGTGCTGAGAATCTCTGGCTCCGGACAGGCCGTTATTGGCAGGTGAACCTGGCAACGCTTAACTCTAGAACCTCATTTAGTAGACTAGCCCAGTAGTGCGCTTGCGGAACTAGCGGGCATTAAATAGAAAGTCATCGGGCTTAGTGAGGTTCGCACGACAGATGAAGCATATACAGTGCTAAACGGCCAGCTCATGTTATAGTACTGTAAGAAAAAAAATGGCTTAGGGAGGGAGTATCGTTCACTAGGGAGCAGTATATAGGTAACTGTAAACCAGAAAACCGCTGTAAACCGCTTTTATTCCCTAAGTTTGTACATGCCACGCCTCTTGCCACCAATAAGTGCCAGTGCAAGCTCAATGCTCTAACTGCCGATAAAAAACACTGTCGAAGGGAGGGGGAGGAGGGGGGAAGCCCAACATACCAGCACACAAAAATCTTCCGAAGGGCCTCTATCATGATTGGGCTCGTTTTTCCGAAGCGCAGGGTGTCACCTGCAGCCGGTGAGAGCATCGTCGCTCTCAGAGCCGCAGCGGACAGATTCTTCTTTATTGAAAAAAAAAGGCCCAGTGATATCGTGATATCGTAGCGATCGGCAGCTGAGAACGCGCGTAAATGTGTACGACGCGCTTCAAACTGTGTCAACTGTGTGTTGTAAGACTCATCTTTAAGCAAGTATGTGGAATTCCAATTCGTTCCCGTTTGTTTACGATCTTACGTTATGCTCTGTAAGGATCGGCGACAATTAGCGAGACGGTGAGAATGGCACAGCCAATTCCGCGTTGACGCTGCCCACCAGAAACGAAACGCGAAGCGACCCGCGGGCTTCTACATTTTTTATTTTCAGCATGCTGCAATGTGCAGCTGCCAGTTACTGAGCATGTCCCTTTTGCGAGCAAAAAATAAAAATGAGTCACGGTTGTTTGGTACCGGGCGTAAAGTGCATGGTTCAGCAATTCTTCTTTGGCTGAAGACGCAATTTGGACCGCTGTGTGCATGCTTTAAGGATTGCTGCAGCTCGTTGCTAGAGCATATGACTGCAAAATCGTTGTGCTTTGCTCTAAACTGCAATGTGTTCGGGAAAAATGCAAGCGGTAAACACAAGCAATCCGTGCGCTTCGTATAAGAGGCTTTGTTTTCCTGTTCTGGGCCATCTACGGAGGTGGCCTGGTCATATCCGCGCAGTGCTCCCAACCCAAAGGAGATTACATCAAAATCCAGTGTATTTATTTCTGTTTAGTTCCGCCTCTTTATTAAGGAATGTGTGAGCCGTGTTGTCAGAAAATGTATCGCACCTAATTACCACGGGGAATCTCGCTTAATTTGCCTTTTTTTAAAAGGTTGCTTCCGAAGGCTGATTCACTCTTTCCTACAAGAGGAACAGTGAAATCTTAGCAATTAGTTCGGAAAATGACGAACGTTTGTGGCAAACCAGTTAGTCCTCGAAAGCATCAACCTCTCGTCCCCTTTCACTCCCTTTTAGAGCGACAGCACTGGTACCCCCATGTCGAAGAAAAACTTGTCCGGTGTCAGCGTCGGCGTTAGCGACCGTATGAAGCCTCGCTGCCGGAGTAGCCGGGGCAACCGACCGCTCCGGCGACCTAAGTGGGCCACCTAGGTCATGTGACCGTGTGGCGTCATCACAACCTGCCGATCGGACTGTGAGCAAACTGAACACCATGTCAGCTAGCAGTTAAATTAAAGATTGGTCGCAACAGATCGCTCAGGAAGATCGACCCGAGTCTCACAAGCCCCACCTGTGGCACCACCTGCGATGAGAAGGCCGAGGCGCATCGCTTAACTGCTCGGCCACTGGGAGGAGTGGTATGAGGACTCCAACTACCTATGAACCTAACGTCGAGAATTACCAGTGCTGCATATATGGGCATTAACTCATTAACACTACCGCGTCATACCCAGCTCAAATGTCCCGTTTTTTATATATATACCGTATGCTACTGTGGTTCAGCGGATTGGCGAGAACTAGGTGTGAGATTCCTGATCAATAAAGGTATTGCTGGCAACAGGGCTAGACAACATTAGCTTAGCGATTTAGAAAGCCGACGTCAAGGAATTGAAATCTTAGGGTCCGATCAGCTGCTGTTCCTTTCGTACAAATGTATTTACCCTAGGTTTCAATCAACCAAATGCACAGGCTGATTTTCATAAAGGCTACTTGACATAGACCACATTCACACTGTCATCCGCGTAGTACACAAATGTGCAGAATCTAACCAACTCATATATATATATATATATATATATATATATATATATATATATATATATATATATATATATATATATATATATATATATATATATATATATATATATATAGTGAAAAGGTCACAACTGTACGATTATGTTTAGTTTATTCACCAACGGTTTCAGACGGTGGACCGTCCTTCATCAGGGTTTTAAGTCGAATGACTGCTGAGGCTTCCACTGAAGCAATTTATAACAGCAATATACATATATATATATATATATATATATATATATATATATATATATATATATATATATATATATATATATATATATATATATATATTGCTGTTATATATTGTTTCAGTGGAAGCCTCAGCAGTCATTTCATCATTAGGACTGTACAGCGGCTGCGCAGTGACCGAAGATTTCCATAGAAATATTGATCAAATTCCAATAATAAAGTGTGCCTAGCAGGGAGGCCAAACCTCTCTTGTGCTATTCACCGCGTGTGTGCTGGAGGTATTCAGAGATCATAGGTTTGGGAGAGTTGGGGATAGCAGGTATTGGAGTATAGCTAAGAAATCTGCAATTCTGTGATGACGTTGTGTTGCTAAATAGCTCAGGGGACGAATTGCAAAGTCATGAATGACATGCGTATGCATTAAGAAATAAAGTAAGAAAAATCAAACACGGTCAATGACCTATACAGGCATTGCACAACGGCGGGTCTGAACATCATTATGCACAAAACTAATGTCCAGCTGTCTCAAAACGGAACAGCAGTTTGCGATATAGGCAGCGAGGCGCTGGAAGTGATAAAAGAATGCATCTACTTCGGGCAGGTAGTGACCGCAGATCCGGAGCGACAAGTTGAAATAACTAGGGAGAATTATAACGGATGGAGTGCATTTGGCCGGCAATCTGCAATTGTGAATAGCACTTACCAGGACCTCACCGGTACTCTCCTGTGGGTCAGAAACGCGGAGGCCGACGAAAAAGGTTGAACTTAAATTGAGGACAGCGCACCAGGCTATGGTAAGGACAATGACATGGGCAACGTTGAGAAACAGGAGAGATTAGAAAGGTTCAGGCAGCCGAGTGAATTAATGACATCGTACTCTAAGTCAAGAAAAAATGGGCTTGGGCAAGGCATGTTATATTAAGGTACGATAGCCCATTGTCGCTAAGGTGTAACGGAGTGGATTCCAAGAGAACGCAAGCTTAGCAGGGGTCGGCTGAAAGTCAGGTGAGAAGATGAGATAATGAAGTTTGTGGGGATAAAGGGGCCGCTGCTGCCATAGGACCAGGTTTTTAAAGGAGAGATATGGGAGAGGTATATGTGCGTCGTGTATTGAACGTAGTCAGGCTGGTAATGATGGTGATTATATGTACTGCAATGCGCATATTCATTTGTTTTTAGAAAAGTGATGATTCGAACTTTTCTTTTTTTAGTGGGCGGAGACGCGGCCGAGGGCTTAACCTACTGGCCTTGTCGAGCTACTGCTGTGGTCTAAGGTACCCTCATCCAGGCCGCGAGTAGTACGCATCCGGTGCGTGTTACCACTGCCACGAGAATACATGGTGCTGCCTGTGCGATTTAAAAAAAATCATAAATTCATATAAAACTCTGCTACAGTGCATAAAATTTGAACTTCGCGTCATTTACCCGTCTAGCACTACCGCTTGCTTTCCGAGGCGAGCAGTAGATGTCGCGAGAGATTTCCTGTTAGTAACATTACTTCCACTTGCCCCCAGAGCGCGCGTTGCGCCGGAACTCGAAACTACAGGACAGTGGGGCGTTAACAAGGATTGCCAGCCGTGCCGGACGCGAATGTTGAAGGCGCTGAAGGGGCGCTGTGCCATTATCGTTGAACGCGATTTACCTGCGACTGCTCGCCTTGCTACTGCGTTTTTTTCATGTCTGTCAGTTTGAGGTCTAGTTTGGAATGACAGTAAAGAACCGTAGAGTCAACAACGTGGGCTCACGCGGAATTTGATACGAATGTCGCCTGAGGCTTCTGTACGCGTTATCAATGCGAGAAGTCACAGACGGATTCAGCCTCTTAGGACGCATATGTTTAGTGTCCGGATGAGCCCGGTGTCTCGCTGGCTCAGTCCTCATAAAACCGGAACGAAGGCCGGTGACGTCTGATCTTAAAAACGGCACTGCAGTTCGTAAGCCATTGCTGAGTCTTTGCTTCTTCGTTAGCATTGTCATTATCGTGCAGCCCGCAATGTCTCACGATCTAGTGGAAGACAATACGGTGGCCTTTATCTGAACAGAATTTATTATATGCAGCTGAACGGCGTCCAATCCCAAAACTGGAAGGAGCTTCGCAGCAAATGAATTTCAGAACTTGGAGCGCAGGTTTAGAGCCAAAAACTACGCACTATGCTTGATATGCCTCTCCACAGCTGTGAGAAATCGCTTCCCGCCGTACCATAAGCTCAGCAGCGGCTGATTTCTCTTTTTGTTCTAAAATGTATAGGAAAATCTCCTGGTGAGCGCGTCAAAAGAACGAAACATGCCAAACATTAACTATATAAAGATTCCGTGGTGATATATTATTATTTTTCTTTTCCCGCCTTTGATCGGAGAGTGGAAATGTTGATTCAAAAATTGTGAAACAGATGCCACATGCTCGAGGAGATACTTGAAGATTTTTTAACAACATTGCCATTTCTTCTTCTGTGCTTCTTCTGTGCTTCTTCTCTGCTATTTTTTTCTGTGCTTCTTCAGTCCCATCTGAACCCTATCCTGTTACGGCCTCAAAGTGAGGCCAGCAGTATGTAATAAAGAAACAAATATCAAAAACCGCTGTTAATGCCTTTTGTGAAAAATACCCGTGGGTATTAACTTGGACACACTTTCTATATTCTGACCACATATTCGCCAGAGTAAGCTGCATTAAATCAGTGACTAGTGCAGCTGATTTTTTAGTACTCTTGGAAATGCTGTATCTTACCAGAAGTTTATCCACCACCCATAGTAGCTTGAAGGTATGATGTGGCAGAGTTTGGTATCTGTGACTGGTGCTATCGGAGAGCGCTTAAAAACTGCTGGCGGTGTATAAAACTTTGACCTTTTTACGCACGCATCACCTCTGCGAGCAGCTTTCAGGTATTCTTTTTTTTTTACCAAAAATCTGCGCGAACGAACGAAGGATCCAGAACGAGGAAACACTGTCAGGCTGTTTTCTATCAAAATTAATGCATACCAATTCGCCCAACTATTCATTATTCTACAGTGTATTCTTTCTTAGGGGCTTAGCACTGCTGTAGCTTTCTCGTTCTCCCAGTTGACATATCATCTGTTGAAAAATTTCGTAGACCGAAGCGCCCGAGTCAAGACAAAGGAGGAAAAATTGCACTGTTGTGATCATATGCGATGGCTGCTTCTGCCAATAAAAAGGTCGACGAGAAATCTCGCTGCTGGCGCCAGTGCCGGGGAAACCAATATAAGACAGCTATTTAGCCACTACTTGCTTTCAACCCACTTCAAGCTGCGGGAAGCTCGCTGGACATTTTTACACACACTGGAAATGAGTGCACCCGCAAAACGTGTTTTTTTGCTGTGACACCCCTATGTTTTTCAGATGGCACGAGATAATTACAACGCTCTTTTAACGCGGGAGCATTAAGGAGCCCGTAAGACGGAAAAGCCAGCGTCGTCGTCGTCGGCGTCCTAGGGCTTCCGCGGGTCTGTCGCTTTGTTAGTGCCTGAAAAATCCCCGCAACACCAGCGGCGGAGGCCTTGCGAAGCTTGAGAGAACGGAAGCTTTCCACTTCTCGTGGAGGCCACCAGGAGCGCTGTGGGTGAGTGTGGCGTCAACGTTCGTCCTAGAGGAAGCGGCACTCAGTTTCAATTGCGCACGGGGGCTTCTTGGAGCAGGGCAGAGTGATGCCGTCATGTGTACGGCATACAGAGCTAGCGCTATCGCGTTTCACTCTTAAGGCGGTGCTGAAGCGTCTCTAAAGTTTTGCGATGGCACCTATTCATTTTAAATATTAGTGACAAAAATGTAAAGACAAGAAAGGAGCGGTGTTGTGTACTTGATGCTATAGTTGATGAAGGTGGTATTAATTTTTCAGTTTTCATGACTAGTCGAAGCCCGGATGATACTTCCAAAGAAACTTTGGCAAAGCGCCGTGCCGGAGTGAGTAAACCAATTTAACTGGAGTTTTTGTGGACATTTTTGGCATGACATTGAGACAAAAGAAGAATGAAATTCGTGCATTCAATTTGAAAAAAAAATCCACGGAGAAGGGCCTTGCGAGTTTTTCTCAGTGTGAGTGAATTCCATGCTTTCCTTTTCACTAAACGGAGCACAACTTGGGCACTGTGTTCTCAGGGTTTGTATGCCGATTTCCATGGGCATCATATTATTTCTTAACAAATTCACATTATAAGACAAGAGTGTCAAGACAGTGAAGTATTCTCTGCAGATTTCCTTAGGCAGGCTTCTCACACATTTCTCGTGAGAGTACCCTCCATGATCTGCAGTTTTTTTTTTGTGCCCGTTGCTGAAGTAATAACACGCCTTTATAGCCCGCTGTCCTAGCATTATGCTCAGTTCGTCTCCTTATTATCAACGTATCACGTTGTTTTAGGTTAGTAATAACTAATGGCAGTCATTTGTATTCGTAAATGTTTATGGTGCAGTGACCAGTGAGTGTCGTCAGTTGGGTACGGCAGCACTGGCCTTCATGCCGCAGTACCACTGTTACTCTTTTTAGTTTCCTACAGAATCACTTTGTAGTGCGGCCCTTGTGGTGAGCGGACAGCAGCATGGTGTACCCGTATAATGTGAGTGCGTCAAACGGGGAAAATGTGACATAGATCTCAAAATATCGAATGGAGGAAATAAGAGAAGCTACGCTCTAGCGGGACGTCGCCCTGTGTGCAGGAGCAGCATGGCGGTCACACTTCGGACCAGAGGCTGAATGTTGCGTCTACCTCGTGTCGGGTGGCGGAACGGCAGTCTCACAGCAAAGCTTGAGTCGCGGAGGAGGGAGGTTCGTCTGCTGCCCGAGGACGAAGCTGGGTTCCTTGGATACCTGGCCAAGCCTAGTCCCGAGCTAGCTTCGATGCTGCTTCCATGAAACCACTTCACGCCGGGTCCACACTCTTGAAGTACGCCATCCACTAGTCGCACCCCATGTATACCGGCCCTGAGACCAAGTGCGCTGGTTCAAGGTGCACTGCCACCATCTCTACTGCGGCGAACAATCTTATTCTGACGCTCAACTCGCGCGGTTTCGCCAGTTACCAAAGTCTGCAGAGCATGGAGACACCCGCCTTTTCTTTGCAGTCGTTATGGGACCGTGCGTGTCTCCCTGGCGTGAAGTGTACTTCTCTACCGAATATCCCATTTTCTTGTGCATTCTCTTGAGCTGCTTAATTTTGTCTGCCTAAGAGCAGTTAGAAGGTTTTTTTTTCAGTCGGCTAGCACAAAGGCTTCCAGTCTCGAAAAAAAAAACTTTGTCTGTTAGTCTGACACCAGGCAGGCCTGCAGAAATAAAATATATCCGTTAATGTGGCACGAAATGATCGGCTTCGTTGGCCAGTGCACGACAGCACTATATGCTGTCGCCGCAACCGATCATTCCTCCTGCTTAACAGCCACTCTTTCGCTCTAGCCCCTTCACAGGGGACAAGATCATCGGTCCGTGGCCATAACAGTCGACTGCCATCAAGGCTTACAAGGCACTGTTTCATTTTTTACGAACGACTGCATTGATTGAAAGATTGTGACTGTCTTTCCCGTTTCTTCTCTCTTCCCTTTTTAATCCCCTCGTTCTCTTCCCCAGTGCAGGGTAGCCAACTGGAAGCATCACTTGTTAAGATCCCTGCCTTTCCCCCCCTCTCTTTATCTATCTACCTTTCTCTGTGTGCATTACATGCCGTCGTCTTCATTAACTTCCATACGTGCGCAGTGCATCCGGAACACACCGCTATCCCAGTGCCTTCTTAACGTGATATAAGCGGTACCAAAATATTATCGTGCGCTACCGCTAAGGTCTCCAATCACCGATTTCGTCGATCTTTGCCTGTAGCCTCAACTCGAAACCCCTAGCCATGGACCGGAAGAGAAATGAACCCTGACGTGCTAGCGCCCATGCTTCGCATTTGGCCGAGCTAAATCGGCTGTAATTCTTTCCGTTATGATAGCTGCACTATAATACTGCTATTCAAGTGGCGTGTTTGTTCGATTGCAAACTGAGTATTTTATTTAGGAGAGAGAGATAAATAAACAGTTCACAACCGCCCATGTCTTGCTTTTTTCTGGCCTGAAGCCTTAACTGGAACAATGCAGAACGTTTTGAATAAGTTCTCCACAAATTTTTTATTTCTCGTTGAGGGGTGTCAGTTTAATCACGTTAAATTTAAACAACGCATTTGTTATATTTCCAAGTCTGTCAGTCGTGACACATGTGCGGTGCAGATTGTGATAAACGTTGTTCATACATCTGATATATCTTCTCAGTTACAGGTTTGCTCGTCCCACAAATGTTTAATCTCGATATATAGAGCTGATACGTGTCGGCAACTGCACGCATGAGCTGAATTTGTAGCCTGCAGTAACGAGGCCTTCTAAGCTGCGGGGCAGGCAGGCCTACGACGGCGGAAGCTGAAGTGGTGGGCCGCGCAAGGAATACACGAAATGCGCGGTGTGGAACGCCCCTCCGATAGTGGCAGTGAGCTGCAAAAAGAGCGAAAAAAGAGGAAAGCTCATTAATCGGGCCTCAGTTCATGGAAGTAAAAACTTCACAGGGACACTTAAATGGGCCATGACATGGTCGTTCTTCATAATGCAGTTTTGTGCTTCAGTAACTAATACAATAGCTTATGATTCAGTTTCCGAAATTTCGGTGCCCTGGACGCGCTGTATATTCCAAAAAATGCGATCGAAACTGAGAACGGGAAACTCCTCCCACCGGCAGCGACCGCCATATTGAATGCGCTCGTGACGTCGCCAGGGCATACACGGAGCAACGTCGTCTGCTCTCGTTGCTGCAATGTGCGCAGCGAGGTCTCTTGTCCTTTGTACTTCCGCGGGCGATCGAAGCAGCAGTCGTCCCCCATATATGAGCGACTGGTGTCGCAAAACCGTAAATAATAGTAACGCAGTTATTCTTCTGTTTAGGTATAGGGTCCGGTTACACTAGGCCGATCGGACGGCGATCGGCGGTCGGTTCACTGGTCGGTATGCAAATGCCATCGCTGACGCACTGGTCTGTCAAGCTAGACCGACGACGACGCCAGCACGACCAACGACCCCGTATCGCAGCAGCGTAAACAGTGAACTTAGTGGGAACTGGCAGAGTGTGGCGTGGGACTTGTTGGTATGACATTCTATAAACTTAAGAATTTTAAAACTTATTGTACCTGATGCTAGCCACGGCGACATATACGCGATGTGCATGCACCAACGAAGATGTGCTTTCATTCGGTGCCTGCGCATATAGAACCTATCGGCGAGGCAATTCAGCGATACGGACAGAAAACGCCGCCCGACGGTGCCGCTCGTCGCCTTCGCCAGTACTTGTGCGGCCGAGCGAAAGCTTCACGCCCGGTGAATAGACAGCCCGAAAAAGTGCGCTCGTGTACCTTATCCTTATCGAAAAAAGCGAAACGAGCGGCTGCATCTCATATCTCCACATTTTATTACTAATCAGCAGGGAACCCTTGCCAGATGCTTGAATTTCGGCCAACGGTGGACCGCCGGCCCCTTTCGTGACGAGGCCTAGCGAGTGCGCAGGATTCGTGTGTGCGATTTCGGCGATTGCGGAGAGCGCATTCGCAAGTTTTAGCGCCTGAAAATAGGTGTCGAGCGTAGTTTTGGCTTCAGTGCCCTGAGAGCGACGACTGCCTACATCGCAGGACGCGAGTGCAATAAGGGGGAAGTGCCGAAATGTGACCCGGTCTGCACACCATGTGCTGAAGGCAGCCGGCAGCCGTCGGCGTCGACTGTGGACTACAAATCTGGTTGTTTTCATTAATTCAAGTAATTTCCGAACATAGTTTCAGCTAAAGCTCTTTAAAATCAAATACTGATGACATAAGAGGAAGCAGATACAATCAGTGCGAAGCGCCGGTCCTGCGCAAAGCGCTTCCCAAGCAGCCGATATTTCATCAGCGGCGCTTATTGCAGTGTTATCATAGTGTGTAAATGAGTAAAACTACAATTTGTGAGCAATACTACGTAATATATAAGGTAAGGAGAGCCCACGTTCCGTTTTATGCCAAGCAAACGAGCAGTACTGTTTGCGCACAGCTATGTAAACAATCCCAGCGCGGGGCTGCAGTGGTGATCGGCGCATTCCCAGGCCACAATGCGCCGCACAATAAACCCTAAATGATGTAGTATTATTTTCAAACACTCATTTAGACGGCGGCGACTATTCATCGGTGCGGGCAGTGAAAGCATTCGAGTCGCGTAGGGTTTTGCAAGCGGCTTGGTTCCTGCAAAAGGGTTCTAGGAACCGAAGGGATTATATGTTTGACCTACAAATGCACACATTAAGCGGGGAAGCCGTCTCATTCGGCACTTTTCTCGGCACCTTTGGTACCTCGAGATTACTCTAGTGTCACCTTGTGATAATTTGAATTTAATTGTCGTGCCGATGAATAGCGGAGAAGAAATTGGTAGCCAGCTACAAAACGGCGCGGCTTTCACGGCACACATCAGGGAAGGCGTGCACGGCACGTGCCGCTTTTCACATACGAGAGTACTTGACTACTCAAAAGAAACCACACTCATAACATAAAAATAACATGTTTATGAGCGTAAATAATAAAGAAGGTATTCATCGATTTCTGTTTCCTCAGCAATCAGAAAAGGGGTACCACAAGCAGGTCGCTTTCTTAAGGATCACTCAGGTCGCTTACTAAGCTGACGGCTTGCGAAAACAAAAGAGTGAAAATATATTTTACTTCAATAAGCTAACGAAAGGAAACTTTCGAGCGATCGCGTCTACGGTGTGCATGCAAGCATCTCAACAGCGCGCAGCAGACGACGAGGGGCGGGTATGCCCCTATGACGTCAGCGATCAGAGGTTGCCAGACTCTCAAGCAGTTCGCAGAAGAAACGGCAAAAAAAAATTCGTTTTAAAAATATTTGCCGCACAGAATCAACTGAAACTTGGGGGAATTTCAATTTAACAAGTTGAGAATTAAATGCAATAAGCAGGGCATGCGTGAAAATAGGCTGTCGTGGCCCCTTTAATTCCGTTGTGCCGGCAATGCAATAGAGTCATTATCTGTTGATGCCTTTACCGGGAGCAAAGTCATTTCCGGTCTGGTAAGGTCACTTTCTTTCAACCAATAAGAATGCTCCGGTCTGGTAACGTCACTTGCTTTCAGCCAGCACGTGAATTTTATGGCTGATAAAATATTAAAATAATTCTGCCCGATAAAAGAACGAGAAGGCGCCTGCTCGCCTCCGCGGTATTTTATGACCTGAAGCCGAAACTGACGACATAAGCGGTTCAAACCGTCCCCCTACAATCTACATCACACAAAAATAGCGCTGTGTCTACGAGGCCGCCCACGTAGAAGCTGAAAATGTTTAAGATCTTTTTCATGCACGGTCCTCAAGACGTCGTGCTGTAGTGCCACCTCGAACTTCATCATCTCCTGCAGATATAGCAAACTACTCGCCTGGCCAGCTTAAAAAGAATACATCGCAAGCACAAATCGCGTACTTGCAAACCAGCCTGTGCTCCGAGTCTACTGGTATCTCAGAAGCAGCGAGGGCTGATCTCTCCATTCCTGCATCTACTTAGTAGTGCTCTCCCGAACGATGTAATAAGTTTCTGCTGGCACTCGAAGCAGTTCCACGGCGAGTTCCGAACATTGAGAAGAGCTCTATCTGAAATTTCTGTCTATGCCTCATGAAACTTGCCTGCCGTCCTAGCGGCTATCGAGCTGTTCCCGACGTAATTTTTTTTCTATGCTTTACCTTGCAATACATGTCATCTCGAGCTTTTTGTTTGCCACTTATAGACCGGCTGACAAGGATAGACTGTGCACGAATTTAACACATGTCTTTACTTCACATGACGGCTATCGTTTGCATCTGTTTTCTTTTTAGTGCAAAAGTGCAACTTCACGAAGTCTAACCGGCTCACCGAGACTGTGCGAAGCCTGACCTTGACGGTGATCTTGGCGAAACCTAGCATAGCAACAGCCCATGCAGAAATAAAATATTGCCGCGACTTTGTTTCGAACCCGCGGGGGCGCGAACACATCGGCTGCGCTGGCAACTGCACGAGAGCACTGTGCTTTCGCCGCAGACGATCAGTCCTCGTGTTAAACTGCAAGTCACTCTCACGCGGTGAATTACACATCGTCGTCTTCACCACTTTCTATCTGCGGCGCGTGCAGATCAGATGAGCTTAACCTCGATCAGAGCTTAAACTAGCTTTAGAACCTTTGTCCGTAACGTTCCGAGACTGAGCCCATTAAAAAAAAATGCGTTTAACATTGAAATCATTTTTGCAGCACCCCTTCGAAATAGTCTCCCTTCAGTCTATACAGACCTTCCAACGCTTCTTGAGGTCTTGGAAACACATGTAAAACGCTTCTTTTGGCAGGACTGTCAGCTCCGTTGTCGTGGCTTCTTGAATGGCCTCCATGCACCCGATTTCCAGCGACATTTTAGGGCTCTCTCTACACGCGGAAACAGGAAACAATATCGTGGGGAGAGGTCAGGCGAGTATGGCGGATAGGGAACTACAGTAATGCTGTGCTTTGGGAGAAATTTTGTCACGCTGAGGGCAGTGTGCGGTCTTGCGTTATCGTGGAGAAAGCCCATAAGACAGGGCGACGGAGTCGCACTTCATCACGCATGTGTTGGAGCACGCAGATATAAAACTCATGATAAACAGCCTGCTCTTGTAGGACGAACTCGTGGTGTATGACACCTCTGTCATCGAAAAAACTGTCATCATCGTCTTTGTTTTGGTCTTCTGTCGCCGCACCTTTCTCTACGCCGAAGAGCTTGTGGACCGCCATTCGGCACTCTGCCTCTTTATTTGATGATTTTATTGAAAACACCATGTTTCGTCTTCATAAATGATGCTGTCGACCAATGCAGCATCCTAAGAACAGATCAGCGCTCACTGATGCCCGCGTGTCCTCCTGGTCCTGTGTGAGGGAGTGCGGCACAAGTCTGGCTTTCAAGTTTCGTTTCCCCAAGTTCTCATGCAAAATTTGGTAGTAGGTTGTCTTACTAATGTCGAGAGCATCAGATAGCATGCAGATTGTAATGGTGCGGTCTTGCTGTACGGTTTCCCTGATCCGAGTCATGCTGTTCATTCCTTGAGGTTGAAGGGCGCCCCTGCCTTGTGTCGTCTTCCACCGATGTTCTTCCCGAAAAAACCTCTTCTGCCACTCGAAAACTCGCGCACGCGACAATGTTTCGTTGCCGTAAGCCCCACGAAGGAGCTCATACGTCTGTGTGGCTGTCTTGCCAAGTTTCACACAGAATTTTATGTTTACATGCTGTTCGAGGTGGATGTCTATCTCTCCACATTCACTCACAGTAGAATGCACATACGGCTAGTGACAATGTATTTTTCTAAATGCAGTGCCATCTAGTGGCTGCCACATCAATTAACGTAAATAGCTCAGGTTAGCCAGAAATAATTGCGCTACACACAAGCATCAACATTTGTTTTGGGCAATCATTTCTAGAGAAGAAAATAAATAAATCTCGAAACTTTACGGACAAAAGTTGTAATGTCGCGAGACGTGCCGACGACCAAGCAAAGCAAAATCATCAGCCAACCGTGCTTTCGAACGTGTACTCTGGTTTAGCTGTGTTAAACACTACCGCTTTTGTTTTCGTTTAGGATGTGGACGTCCTCGGAAAGGTGCGCTGTAGCGACCACAGAATGGTAAGGTCTCGAATTAGCTTAGACTTGAGGAGGGCACGGGAGAAGCTAGTGAAGAGGAAGTCAATTAACGAGTTAGCGATAATAGGGAAAATATAGGAATTCAGGATATCTCAGCAGAACAGGTATTCGGCTTTAACTGAGGAAGATGATCTTAATGTCCATACAATGAACGATAATCTGACAACTATCATTACGGAGTGCACAGTAGAAGAATGCGGTACGACGGTTCGACAGGATACCGGCAAGCTATCTCAGGAGACGAAAGATCTTAAGAAACGCCAAAGCATGAGGGCTTCTAACCCTACAGACAGGATTGAACTAGCAGAGCTATCGAAGTTAATAAATAAGCGCAATGTAGCCGATATAAGGAAGTTCAATATGAAGAGGATCGAGCATGCTCTGAAGAATGGAGGTAGCCTGAAAGCGGTGAAGAGGAAACAAGGCATTGGTAGAAATAAGATGTATGCGTTAAGAGACAAGTAGGGCAATGTCAGTAGCAATATGGACGCGACAGCTAAAGTAGCCGAAAAGTTCTACTCAAATCTATAGAGTAGTGAATGTAATCACAGCGGTAATGAGACAGTAGAGCAGAGCAATGCGTCATCCCGCCAGTAAAGAAATAGGAAGTAAAGAAAGTTTTAGGAGCATTGCCAAAGGGGAAAGCAGCTGGTGAAGATCAGGTAAAAGCAGATCTTTTAAAAGACGGAGGGGAGATCGTGTTAGAAAAATTAGCCACCCTGTATACACAATGCTTCATGACCTCGTCCGTAACAGAAGCTTGGAAGTACGCAAAAGTCATCTTAGTTCATAAGAAAGGAGACACCAAGGACTTGACAAATTACAGACCGATCAGCATGCTGTCCATTGCCCATAAGGCATTTACTAAGGTAATCGATAATAGAGTCAAGGAAACCTTAGACTTTAATCATCCAAATGATCAGGCAGGCATTCGTAAAGGATATCCAACAATAGATCATATTCACACTATCAATCAGGTGACAGAGAAATGCGCAGAATATAACAAACCTCTATATATAGCCTTCATTGATTACGGGCAAGCATTCGACTCTGTGGAAACCTAAGCTGTCATACAGGCATTGCGGAATCAGGGTGTAGAAGAGCCTTATGTGAAAATACTGTAACAGTATATCTATATCAACTGCACAGCTAACATAGTCCTCCATAAAGTGAGCAATAAATTTTCAATAAGGAAGGGCGTCAGCCAAGGAGATACGATCTCGCCAATGTTATTCACCCCTGTTTACAGGAGGTATTCAGAGGCCTGAATTGTGAACAGTTGGGGATAAGAGTTAATAGAGAATACTTAAATAATCTGCGATTCGCTGATGACATTTCCTTGCTGAGTCACTTAGGAGATTAATTTCAAAGCATGATCGATGATTTAGACAGGCAGAGCAAAGTGGGTGGTGTAAAAATTAACATGCAGAAACCAAAGTAATGATCAAAAGCCTTGCAAGGCAACAGTAGGTCACAATTGGAAGCGAGGTCTTGGAAGTGGTAAAAGAATACTACTTAGGCCAGGTAGTGACAGCTGATCTGGATCATGAGAGGGAAATAACTAGAAGGATAAGAAGGGGGTGGAGCGCATATGGCAGGTTCCCTCTGATTATGAATAGCAGTTTACCAATTCCCTCAAGAGGAAATTTTACGACAGCTGTACCTTGCGGGTACTCACCTACGGGGCAGAAATGTGGAGGCTAACGAAAAGCGTTCAGTTTAAGTTAAGGACAACGCAGCGAGCCATGGAAAGAAAAATGATAGATGTAACGTTAAAAGACCGGAAGTGGGCATAGTGGGTGAGGGAACAAACGTGGGCTAATGACATCCAAGTCAAAATCAAGAGGAGGAAATGGCATTGAGCAGTGCATGTGATGCCAAGGCAAGACAACCGCTGGTCCTTAAGAGTAACGGAGTGGATTCCAAGAGAAGGCAAGCGTAGCAGGGAGCGGAAGAAGGTTAGGTGGGCGAATGAGACTAAGAAGCTCGCAGGCAAGGGTGGGCGCCGCTGGCAAAGGACCGGGTTAATTAGAGAGACATGGGAGAGGCCTTTGCCCTGCAGTGGTTGTAGTCAGGCTGATGATGATGATGATAGCGATGACTTTTGTTTTGTACAAGCGTTAATTCAGTTTAGGTAACGACTTACAACAAACCTTTGGTGGTAGTGGGTGTCTGGCTTCTTAGCAAACTAATTCTCTATGCTGCGCTGCGGAAATATACATGAACCGTGTGAAAGTCATTCTATTTAGATTGGTGGGGAAATGCAAAAACACTTAATCACCGTCCGCTTCGCCCTGCTTCGACCATGTACTGCCTCTTGCAGATTTTATTCAGCGCAATAACAGAACTGTAGTGACTAATTACAAGCCTGGCCACAAGCTGCTGAAAGCCTTCTTTTAGGCACACTTATAGCAGAGGTTCCGACGGGCCCAACGAGCTTCCGGAGGGTGTTGAGGAATAGTAACAAAGGAATTCGATGTTTGGCTCTTTTTCTGGACGGTGAAATAAAACAACAGGTATTCATCCCGTTATCGCGGTATTTTTCCCCTACTCAGTTCACCGTGTTTCAGGAGCGCATTCACGGCAGAAAATATGCACGGGTACGAGCATATGGACTGCGCGCTGCTCGCCAGGTTATGAAAGCATCGATGTTTTCTCAATTACCTCCCGCCTGAGTTTTCAGGAAGCCTGTAAATGAATTTTTGTTTCAAACTCTGGCACGTATTATGACGTGGTTTAAGCCTCCGGCCGTAACAGGAGCCAATTCTGTCCCAAAGAGAGAAAAATCGCAGCTTTGTTGGCTTGCTAGAAGAGGCTCAGAGATCCAGAGGCTGTGCAAAGGAAACGATGAGAGAACGCCTCAGTCCATTAATGCGCTGTTTTCTTGCCGTTAAAGGTAGAGGATGCATCGTTCAATTCACTGGCGATATCAGCTTGTTCTGATGTCTCTATTTTCGAAGACAGTCATTTTGGTTCTCACATTACTAATGTACTAGTCATGAATGCACGCTGTGCCACTCACCCCGTCAACAAATGAAGAGTTCCTGAGGCTTCCTACACCGCCGAAGACGTAACAAGCAGCCGCTACGAGGTGAAACGTGCTGTACTGAAAAGAGAATAGGGTACGAAATTATTAACACCGCTGGAATGCGGATGGTAAGCGGTGTGGACAGCGTGCTTTCACGCGTGCTTTGATATAAATAAACCTTTTTTTCAATTTGAGTCTTGAGTGAACGAGTGTTACATGTAATCTGTTATTGCTCATGTACTAATTTTCTTTTTGTGTTTCTGTGTCCTCGTATAAAACTGTCGTGAGCGTGAAGGATTCTATTCTGAGTGTTTGCTATTGCGTGTTAGTTTTACTCTATTTCTCTGAACATCGAAAGCGAGCTATTCATGTTAGATTTCTATGGTGCTGTTTTATCAGTGTACAGATTGTGTGGGGTCCTGAACTTAGTCAGGGGCATGAAAGCGCCTTTTATTCGGGATACTTTAATTTTCTGCCCTAGGAAACTGGGAAGAAAGCTTCAGCTGCAACCTTGAAATAAAATTTCTGTAGCACTTTGTGACAAGAGCAAATTTAACTACAAATGTTGAAATCGTGCGAATGATGTCATCATATTGGCAAGAAGAGGGTGTGGTTTACATTTAGTCAGTGCCGCTGGCTGCTTTGATAATAACTAGCTTTTGCTGGACCAAAGTTAACAAGTATCATGTAGCTAGAGGGGGGGGGGGGAGGTTTTATAATTTTATAACTCGAAAAATCTCAGCCGGAGAAGATGGAAAGCTATCGCATGGTGTAGAAGCGGTATCAGGAATTCAAATGTACACGGCTTCATTCGCGCATGCACGATAATGCCAAGGCGAGTGCAAGAATTCGCGGAGTACCGGTTTGCGTTCAATCTTATCTAATCACCTTCCCACCTTTGTTCAGGGGAGATAACATTGCGTCTGGAGCGTGTTGGGGACAGTTGCGTGATGTCACCTTCCAATATCTGACCCCGCGGAACATAAACACCGAGAAGGAGAGACTCCTCACAGCGGACTTGCGCAAACAGGTGACCAGGTGATGTGGAACAACGTAAAATAACAGTCTTCTCACCCTCGCTAGACGCGAAGAAGTGAGAGTGAAAGCTTCACGTGGCCATAGCCTCGTCTCCACGCGGAAGTCACTGCATATAGCACATTACAAACGAGTCCGCGTTGCAAGACCCATATGTGCGCTGTGGTACCAACCCACGAAAGCGACGGTGTCTTTGCGAGCAGATGAACTGCAGAGCTTTCTACCTCGACTCAGAACAAAGCGAACGTCGATGGCGACACTGTTCATTTCGGGGTGTGGTTCCTCATAGGGACGACACAGCAGAAAATATTCCCACAGTTTTCGGCTTTCACAAATGCGAAATGTTGCAGGCAAACTTGTAACGATGTCGTCAAACTTGTCTACAACACTCGAGTGTCGCGATCAATTTTTATTAGATGTGAGAAGCAAAGTATGAGCTATGGAAATGTTTTGCACCATAAGGTGGTGTTTCGAGCAGTCCTCTCGTAAATGGCGCCAATGTACTCCCAATGCGCCCTTCGAGCTGATTTTACAGATGTATGGTGGCCTGTACTATGCCTAGTGCCAAGGTTTGTCGCCGAAATTGGCTTCGGGCAACTTGGGGTTCACTATATTCGCAGAAAGCTTGCAAAGAATAGCAACCTGCCAGTCAATATTTACCCCCAGGTTTGCTTGGCATAGTGTCGGTATGGTTTGTAAGCTCCTAACACTGCCACTTCTTTTGCTCGAAGGGGATAAAATTTGGGAAGTCTCTGAAGCGCTGCACCCTCAAGCTGGTGTTCCTTATCTAGTAAGAATAGGGTGTACACTGCGGCATGTACTCACGTAACACATCCGGGGCATCATGAGCGCCGTGGGGATGCTGAACGACGAGGAGAGCAGGAAAATGCCGCCGTTGGAGGCGACTGCGAAGGCGGCGCTATGGAGGAACTGCTCGCTCCAAGTTGTGGCCCCCAGTGCCCGGTACAATGCCCACAAGAGGAAGCCGATGAGCTGCAAGGACGGTAAACTTTGCGCTCGCTGGCCTCATCTGGTGCCGCCACACCATTCTCCACGTGCAAGCACCTCAGGAAGGTTCAAGCAAACAGTGGATGATGTGAGGCTCCTAAATGAATACAAATAGAAACATTTACATCCTCCTCGTCCAATAGGAGACACCACTTTTCTCTCCGGCTCCTCTCGAGCTCCGATGGTGGCGGCACCTACCGCGGAACTGGCTAAAAGGCACTCCCTCAATTCGAGGACAGATGCCCATGCACCGTCAGGGTAGCTGTTTGGACCAGTTGGTTGCTCAGAACGACAAATATAGCGTTCTTAACTCAAGGACGGAGGGAAGAATTTACCACATGCGCTTTCAACTGATTTTTACTCAATGCAGGTTCTGGTTCGTTTATATGCACTGCGAAGATGATGAACACTACACAGCGAGGCTGTTTCCATTAAACGTACTAATTTTTGTTCGCGCCATCAAGACAAAACATGTCTTTCCATTTCAGGCCATCCTCCCGCTCACACAGCCCTTCTCTTCGAAGTAAACACCGCTAATGATGAGCGCTTTGCCCAGACGAAGATGAGTCCACTTGTCTAACCGTTGGCAAGCACCCCGAGGCTTTAACTTCGTGCGTGTATTTCTTTGATAGCGATACAGAGGGAAACACTCACTCATTCATCTTTCAGGCTTTTTGTTTTTCCATCTTACGCGATCTCCAGTATTAATTGTTTTCTATTTTGCTAGTGACGTTGCATTTATTAAAAATCGAACTTAATACACCTGGCAGTGCGCACCATGTTCGACGAGGTTTCTTTTAGCGTTTTCCAGGTTTTTTCATGTTTGCGAGACCCTCCGCCCCGCCCCATGTAAGCACTTCCTGGTATGGCTTATGCCGACTTTACTGCAAGACAACGGCGAGGGAGTTAACAATGACTTCTGCACAATCAATAAATTTTTGCTGGCGCTTCTTCGTGCAGGTTTGCTTCTTTACAGGAAACTGATTTCATCTTACATAGATCTTACATAGTTTGCCAGTTTGTTGCCATCTCTCATATACTTATTTATTCAAGTTATGTGAAATATTTATTTATTTATTTATTTATTCATTTATTTCGCATACCCTAAATCGCCGAAGCATCGTAGTGGGTTACAAAAAGCAAAACCAGAACACAAAAGCGGCAGGTATATAGTACCAAATGCAAAATAAATCACATAGCGTGAAAGCTTAAAAAGCGAGAAAAGGAACATAATTGCACTAGAAAGGCAGATCGAAAAGCGAAAGAAGACATGAACAACAATTACAAGAAAACAGCAAAAGGGAAAAGGGCATTATATATTGTGCATAAAAGAAACATCTGCAGTCTCCTTTTACTTCTCAGCCAGGGTTTAACCTGGAGAATGACTCTTACGGATCAGATCTTCGGATACTGAGAACAAAATAGCTTTAGGATAAGATTTTTCACGCGATAGCGTCAAAGGTCCCGTTGTCGAAAAAATCCAGCGTCGGCGCTGTGAGCAAAAAATCCCGAGCATGGCTTTGGCAGGTGGTGCCCGGAGATCAACAAAGGCGACAGGTGGGCCACCTAGGTCACGTGACCTCGCGGCATCATCCAACCTGCCCACTGGAGAGTGAGCATACTGCCCACAATGACAGGTGGCAGTCAAATTAATTACTGGTCGCTCAGGAAGAGCAACCTGGGCCGCACAAGGCCCCCCGCTTGGAGCACCTGCCCTCGCAGGGCACTGGCGCATCGATTCCGTTGCACTGCTGTGACAGGAGGGGTATGAGGACTCCCAGGGATCTATAAATGTAGAGAATTATATTCTGCCCGTATGAGAATTAAACCATTAAGCTATCACGTCACAATCTCCAGGTGGAGATTAAGTGTCCCCTCGAATTTAGTAACCGTCTGACTTCCTTCTGCAATACCCCTGTCCCGAGGCCAGTTTCAGTGGCCATCGAGTCGAGGGCCTTCGAAATTCTCAATCGCCATCGAACTCGAAGGAGTTGTGTCGCTGCTACACGGCAAATCTCAATAGCCATTTAAATGGTTCTCGTTTCTTACGCCAAGCTTGTGTGGCGCCACAATCGCTACTTTTGATTTTGCCAAAATACCAAAAATATTTGATAAATGTATTATAAATGCCTAAATACACGCATACGTGCATGTTGTTTAAAACCTTTATGATTGCACGTACGCGACAGACAAATGCAGACACTGCTGTAGCCACTCTAATACAAGACGAGCCAGAACCAAGCAAGTCCACCTGCGTCGGAGCGCTGCTTCGTCAGGCTTAACACCTGGGAAATCGCCTTGATATCTGAGAAACAAAAGCTATTTGTCTCTTGAAACTTTATGCAAGGGTAAGAATGCGCAAATCGAAGGCGAATACAACAGTTTAGAACACGATATTGCTTTGAGGTATTAGCGACGAAGCTTTTATCGCTGTGAAGCGGCCGGTCAGGGCACCGCCATGTTGTCAACGCTAAGTATGCAAGCAACGCAAAGACCGCAACGCGAAATTAATGCGCTTAAAGCCAGTCTGATAGAGTTTTATAACCATTGTACAGACTACTTGAATTAGAGTTTAGGCGAATAATGTTTGTTCATGCTTTTTTACCGTGAATATATCGTGTAGGAAAGTGCGCTTGGCGCCGCCCGAAGCAACGCTAGCAACCATAGGCAGCGCTCGAAGGCTCTCGATATCTCGATGGAGTTCCGCACTGCTCCGTTGACTCGATAGACTATTGACTCGTTGGCCATTGAAACTGCCCGTCTACCAGCGCTCGATCGCCTTTGAGTCGATAGAATGTCGGTTCGAGGGCCTTTGAAATGCCCGTGTGACAGAGATATAAACTTCTGTTCGTCAAGTGTTCACACTCCTTTTCCCGCGCCTTCTTAAAACAAGTATTTACAATAAATTTTTTATCACACTGGAGTGTACCGAATGACATGAAAGAAAATATTTATTAATTCCAGGCACATCGCTCGAGCATGTGTGCCTTCTTCAAACGCCGTTTTTGTATCCAGGAAACAACATTCTGTTTTACATGGAATTTCAACAGTCTGTCGAAGTAGATGGGTGTGTTCCTTAAAAACGCCTATTACATCTGAGGATACTTTTTTCTCGCTATGCCAGGCACTGTCGACAACGATTCGAAAATGATCAACATACCTGAATGTTCTTGTTACTTTCGAATCAATCAGGCGCTCATTCAGGACTCTCAACACGTGCTAAGCACAAGTTACTCAGTACCGGTGCTAGGCAGGGCTCAATACACACTCGCTGTTTCCGCAGTTATGGTTTGGCTCGCTGGCTGATAGAAGTAGAGAGGAAATAGAAAGCTGAAAGATGTACAACCTTGTGTACAGGAACTCCTTTAGCTTTCTGGTATTCGGCTACTCCTAATTTTTCACCACAGCCTTCGACGCACTTAAGCAGGCCTCCGTCGGGTTTATATAGCAAAGATCCTTAAAAGCGCCCTTAAATATTTGGCTCGGTCTTGAGGAAGTCCAATACTTTTCCCGAATTTTTTTTATATAAGGAACGGATCTTTGATTGTTAAAAAGTTAAGTTTGTCTTGTCGGAATAAGGCGTCTGACTTGTGTGTAGTGTCATACTCCAAAAGGAGCACCATCAAAGAGAACGTCCGGCGTGTGCCCTTTCGTACAGCAGAAAACTTTCAGATTATTTTGCGTTTTATTTTATATTGACATCATCTCCCTACAGAGACTAAAAGTCTTACATAAGTTATTTGCTTGAGTTGTGAGCCCACATTGTTTAGGCTTACAGATAAAGAGCGTAGAAATAGCTTTATTTCCTCTAGCACTGAACATGAAATTTCGAAAAACGGCAAAACAGCCTTCTTAAAGCGCTGGCAAAAAACTTAAGCAATGTTCCACTAAGTAAGTAGCAATCTTCCCCATTAAATATTCTATTCGAACTGCTTACATCGAGACAGGATGTTCAGACTCTACACCCTCAGCTTGGTCCTCGGCAGCTGGCTGGGACATTTGACATACGCGATTTAGCAAGCTCTTGGGGCGATTTCTTTGTCTCCACGGCAAAATTCGGACCGAGCGAGAATGCATTGTTTCCGGTTCGCGCTTCTGCTCCCGCGTGTGTGTTTCTTTTTGGGCATGCATGCGCGTGTCCGCTAGTGTGTTTAGGAGGGCGCATACACGTGCATGGGGCCTGTGAACAAAGGAAAAGATTTCTTCAGTGGGTGCACGGAACTGAACCGAGACCTTCAGATAGTAAAGTCAGACAATAATCTATAGGACACTAGACCACCTTGCTTTCTGGCGAATAATGCTGCACCCAATATATGCGTTTCTTTACAACTGTGTGCTAATGACCGAGTGCGTCATTAGAAAGGAAGGACAAATTAAGAATCAAAGAATTAATGCTTCCACCTTCGAAGAATTACTCTTAAGTGCCCTGTGTAATTTTTGTTCGTGCGTGTGTTATGTGGTCCTGTGCTCGTGCGTGCGTGCGTGCGTGAAATTAAGCATTTCGGCGAGCCGTGTTGACCTTCCAAGTAGAATTGAGAAGTTCCTTCCCAGCGCCCTTTCGCCTTTCTTCCGGAAAGCTGATAAGCCGCTAGGCATATCCGCATAAAAAGGCGCAGCCATCGTCAGACACTGTCACTTCGAAACTTCTTAGTAACGAACCCTCGTGGCAGCCAGAGCTCCAAAAATGGCGCCTGCGGCTGCGGCCAGCGGAAAAATCTGTCACACGACTGCGATGCTTCGAGCAATGGGAGGATCAACCATTTGAAAGTGAGGCAGGGGACGAGGAAAGCTCTAGACTTCAAGGGATGTTGCCAGCTTTAGTTCCTTCAGGGATATTAGGACAAAGTACGTCGTGCCGCACGTCCTCGCGGCTCCTGTACGGTGAAGGAAGCGCGGTTATTGCAGCCGCAATCATTCGCTAGGCAGAGATCCGGCAGCGAGTGCATGGCAGATCGGAGCTCCGGGCGTCCCCTTCAGCGTGATGTGCAACGACACCTGTCCGCTCGCGCTTCGTCGTTCACGCTTGCCGAGCCTGTCGCTGCTCTGCGCTCACCACTTCCACGACGTTCAAAAATCCGTCCGTGGTCCTAGCGTATTCCTGGAGGTAGAAGCCCGCCATGGTGTTGCGTAGCTCTCCCGCTTGTTTCGCCGTTCCTCTTCGGCCTCTGCGCGTGTGTCCCACCGTGTCAATAGTGAAAGGGTCGCAGATAGCAGTAGTCGACTACAGTTGCGCTCGAATGCAATACAGAGTGCTTTAAGTTTGGATTTAGGTTGCTGCGAGAGCTGTTTTATTCTCAGACCACTTATAGTTTCCTCTGCTACACGCGTTGCTAAGCACCCACCTTCGAAGTGTCCGATGGGGTAGATAATAAAAATGCTGCAGTTTACTGCAGCGTGTGTTGTAGCCGGTCATGAAGCCGTGGCGGAAAGGCCTCTCCCTACGGACGCACGCAACAGCTCAGTAAGCGGTTACCGAATAGTGAGTCGTCGGTTTGTCGCACACCCTTCGGCTGGGGTTTGTGCACAGATCCTGTTCACTGTGTTTGTTATTTCCTGCTACGTTGGAATGGCTTTTTTTGTGGCCATGCTGCAGGTACCACAGGCGAAAAAAAGTTGTGTTTCACGCTACCAACAGAGATAGAATTGTAAATCTTGGAGTTTAACGTTTAAAGTAAGCAACAAAAAAAACTGAACGGTTGAACGTAGACAGAGAACGACTGCGACGGCATGGTCTTCCTTTGACCGCCGTCTTGTTCCGGGTCATTTCTTGTTGGGAAAACTTCGCGCCAGTGACCAAAATAGCCGCACTTCTCAAATATATAACACGTGCAGCCGTGAGTAATATAATATTTAAAAAACATTTGAGCATTCAATCATTGATTCAAAACGACTGGGTTAGCGTGTCAGTCAAGTTGCCTTTGGGGCAGCTCTTTTCCTCACCCCTTTCATGCATTTTCTTATACATGAAATAAATATTTGATTTGATCCCTGCTTATACGTGAGAAGCACAGTTCTTTTCTGTTTCCGAACTAGTTTTCCTCGTTGCGTCTAATATCCCAAAGGCATTCTCAAATTTAGTAGCGAAATAACCAGAATAATGAGGACTGTACATGACTGCATGTTTTAGGTGAAGAGTGAAATATATAGCACTGCTTATTTTGCCAACTAGGACGCCGCTAAAAGTAGTTTTGAAGCACAAACCTCGGTGCCACGTGGTAACACATGTCGAACATCGAAAATTGCGGCAGCGCTCCTCCTGTCAGCACCATTCCTTACGTCCTGTCCAAACACAAAATTCCTTTCCTTCATCAAAAAAACAACAAATACGGCGTAAGTTCTACTAATGCCAAAGCATTACAGTTGAGCCCGCTTAAAACGGCCGCATTTATAACCAACGCTCGCTTATTACAAATGAGGGCAGTGTTAACGTCAAAATATATATTTCGGCAGTGGCATTGCATCTTAGATACAAGAAAAAGTGAGTTCACACAAATCGGTTACGGCGAACGAGGACGCCCTGTAAAATGGGCCCTGGGGGTCGAAAAACCCCGGTTCTTTCCAGATGAAAATCCTCACTGATAAAACTGGTTTATTGATCAAATTAACAGCTGATTGAACAGGAGCCCATTGATATCGAGCTGGTTCTCAACTGGTGCATCTCGAACTGATGCAGTTTGAACTGGAAATTTGTTCCATACAGTTGGACCTGGGTTGCAGGAGCGGAGAGTGACGAGCACCTTCAAGCCTCCGAGACACCTCCTACACACGTAAGGAAATTAGCCACCATCGAAAGGCGGAAAAATAATACGGCATGTATTTAACGCCGTACAAACTTTTTGCCGGATGCGGCCGTCAAAAACGCGTGCCTTGAAAGGCGGGGCTTAGTACTGCAGTGGAGAAAAAGTTCAGTACGCTCCGCTTTATAACTGCCGTGTGCACGAGCATGGACGGCAGCGACCGGTGGCCGTGTGTCATGGGGAAGACCCTGCAAAGGCTCAGTGCCATGGAAGCGACATTCTGGTACGATACAGGCACGACGCAAAAACCTGGACGATGCGCAACAATTTTTCTTTCTACGACTGTACCACTGGACATAGATTTAGAGGAGGTAAGGTAATGAGAGGCGGCTTGGTCGCCGAGTGGTTTAAGAGCAAATATAAGGTCCTGTTCGCGCGCTATATTCCAGCAATGATGGAAGACGCTGTCGTTATTGGACGCATTTAGATTCTGGCAACACGTCGTCGAAGCGCAGCTAGTCAAAACGAATGTCGCTCCTGGGATGACTTCGTTGATGCCGATGATCACGTCGACTTTGGAGAGCCATGCAGTGAAGAAAATGTTAGTACGCGAAGTGCAAACACACTCCCATTGTATGCGATCAAGACGATGACCAGAAGGTCGACCTACCCCCAGCTGCCGTTCAGGCTTCCGCCGCGATTAGTTATGTCGCGTCCCTAAAGCAGCTTAGGTACCAACGCTATCGGCGAGGAGCACGGGACTGCTCTGGAGAGCTTGGAAAGAGCCGTAATAGGCTCTAGTTTGGAAAAACAGACACGCATACATATTGGACTTACACTGTGTCACTTTGTATTTTTGGCTGTAACAAGAGAAGCCCACTTACTAAGAACCTCGGATACAATGAACGCGATCCGCGTGACCATCAGGTTCGTTATAAGTATAGGTTCGACTGTATATGGCTCGTCAGTTAGAAAATCCGGCGTCGACCGAGCGTCCACGAGAAACGAGCCGAAACCTCCTCTCCCCGTGACCTCCTGACTTTATCGGCAGCGCCTACATAGTAAGGAAAGAAATAAAAAAAATTCTTCCGAAATGGGTTTCGAACTCAGGCCTCGACAATTCAGTATGATGTCACCATAGTCCCGGGACCGGAAGTGACGTCGTCAGGCTGGAAGTGACGTAAGCTAAACTGGTAGTGTTGTGGTGGGTCTGTTAAAGCGACACTTCAATGAACGCGTATGTCGTGTGGTCTGTCCTAATGGCCTCCACCCTAAGGCTTTTCACCTAAACGCTTTCCCGGAGAGGCCTTTCAGACTTTAGTACTAATGCCAACTAGTACAAGCTAATAAACAAATAAAGTCAACTAGTAGTCCAC
>JARKHS020004901.1:0-29378 GCA_030143305.2 Amblyomma americanum
ACGATGAGTGCTCGGTCCGCTGTACGAAGACACTATGCATATTTACAGTGACAGAAAGCCCGCACCATTTTTCGACACTGCGTTGCCGCAAGTGAAGTACAAACGCTCTATCTGCTCCGTTCCATCAAGCTCAGAATACCACGAACCTTAGTGCTCTTGTTTGCGATTAGCACGCGACGTTATTGATTAATTAAGATGTCTTGTGTATCAGGGGCAGAAGTGCGGCCCCTTTGGAGGCTCCGCGTGAAAGTGGCAGACAACAGTGGTGGCCTTTCGTTTTTGGCTTTTATGTTGTTGTTGTTTTATGTTGTTGTTGTCGGCGTTATAAATATGCGGAATACCCACAAGGAGGATTGGCCATGTAATGTGGGTACTGCATGCGTTTTCGTTTTACAGTGATAGCTGTTAGGCGACTGTCCCTGGCTTTCTTCTCGCCGTCGGCGTAACCGGTGGGTGCGTTATTGTTGCGATCATATCACATATTGTGACGTTAATGTCACGTGACCTTATGTCATGGTCAACCTGGGTCGCATAGGCCTACGGGCGGCTCTGTTTGGAACAGCCACATTCCAGTGCAGGGGTGTATCACTTGACCACTACACCAGTGCGCCAGGAATATATCCCCAAAACTAAACGCCTGAAAGCTATCGCTGAACATCGCGTTGGACAGCCGTTACCGCCCTGCTAGTTTTTTTTCTCATCCATGGATTTGTATAAGGCTTAATCCTTCACGCCTTTGTATATTCGTCATAATTATCGCTTAGCGCTGTTTTATAGGTCCGCGAATTGGTCTTCGGATGCCACTAAGCCTGCTCGGTTGATTCCTACTTTACGCGCAGTGAAATTGCGCCTTGATTCCTCTGTTGCGTCTTCCCCTTCTTCTTCTGGTAGCTGCGTTCCAGCCGCCGCTTGTTTTCTCTATCCGTCGTCTGCCGTAGGATGGACTCCAACTAAATGGAACAAACGACGTGACCACTAGGCCATCACCAAAGTGCTCTGTGCAATTTCTATTGACTGTGTTCGTCACTGAGTACAATTTGCTGTGCTGTCTCTTTGCGCTCACTTTCTCATTTTGGCTGAGATTTGTTGTCCTCCTCATCTGATTTCATTTATTGCCACGCCACCGCCTCATTGCCGCTACTGATTCTGGTTTAGCCACTGGGTGTCACGTACATGTCACGCTTACTTCTGACGAAATAGTTTATGGCGATGCATTCATCGAGCCTCCTGATCGTCACCTAACCTGACGTCCAGATTGCCTTCCCCTCTAGATTTGTTCGGTTCGAAAGTGGGTCAGTCATCTTTGCTGCCTTAGACACCTTTCGTCAGCCCATTGTGCTGGCCAAAGGGGCCTCTTTTTCTTGCGTGCTGGCTATTCAACCGGTCTCTCAAGTCATGATTTCCGCCACCTTTAGCTGACATTTGTTCTTCTGTCCTCTCCACCACCGTTAATCCGCACCTCATTCCCTCAAAGCGTCATGAATTGACACCATCAAGCCTCTTTGATGTTTCTTCCGCTACAGAGCACCGCATTGGTGCGAAAGGTACCTCTACTGTTACCCGCCGCCCGTACCGTGTTTCTTTATGCAAACAAAAAGTGGTTGAGGACAATGTGACCAATATCCTCCGGCGAAATATTATTGGCCTCTCTGTCAGCCCTTGGTCTTCACTGTTGGTCTTGATAAAGAAGGCGTGCTCAGCAAAATCATTCCCAAAGACACCCATTGGCTCGGATTGATGACTCCCTTCATCTTCTCCAGGGAGCTGAATACTTCTACACCTTAGATCTTCCGGTTGCACCGGTTACTAGAAGATTCCCATGCATGAAGAAGACAAGTAAATAACCGCGTTCACTAGTGCTGACGGGCTTTATGAACTTCTCTGTAATGCTCCTGAAAATCTTGAACTCATGATTTGTACAGTCCTCTGTGGCATGAAATAAAAAACCTGCTTATCCTACTTGGACGACATTGTTATTTTCTCTTCAACTTTCGTGACCATTTATTCCGCCTCAATGAAGTGCACACGTGCCTCGACTCCACTGGCCTTCAGTTTATCACAAGAAGTGTCATGCACATGGAAGAAAATCAAGATCCATGGCTAACACTGCATTCGACCGCACCCTCATTTCCTCCCTTTGAGCTCCTCTTTTATAGGAAAAGTAAAAAAAAAGATGAGGGAATGCCTGGCAAAGCATAGTTTTCAAAAGCGGAGCCTGACAAGGTTGCCGCTGCCGTTAGCATTGCTGTACCCCAGTGGACGAAAAAACTGCGCATTAGCCTTGGGCTGTCCTCTTATTTTCGTCGGATTATCAAAAATTACGATGACATTGCCACACCACTACATGAGCTTCTTACCACTTGCAGTGCTTTAGTTTTGTCTGAACAATGCGAAGATCCTTTTCAAACTCTCAAGCGCGCTGTCACTTGGAACCTTGTCCTTGGCCAATCCGACGGTGCCGCTCCCATCGTTCCACACATAGACGATAGCGGCAAGGTACGATACTGGTGCTGTACTTCTGCAGCATGATAGCACTTCTTGCGACCAAGTAATTACGTTCGTCAGCCGCACCCTGGCTTCTGCGGAGCGAAACTACACCGTCAATGAAAAGGAATATCTTGCCGTCATTTTAAATTACACCCTAGCCTTATACTGCTGCTACTCGACGCTTGTTAAGGATAAGCATGCTTTATGCAGGTTTACTACACTAAACTATTTGCCTGGAGGCCTCAGTCATTTGGTTCTTCGTCTACATACGTGCATATTCGACATCTTCATGTCGGGTCGCAAGCAGAAAGATGCCGATGCCTTTTCTCATTGTCTGCTTCCAGAGTTTTGGTGTCGTTCTTCTACACAAGCTTTTCTGTCACCGCGGCGCTGCATCGCCATCCGCTGTTCTGCCCATAGCTGCTGCTTGCTGCTCACTGTGCAGTTTCTGACGATCCCCACTATTGCCATTCTCGAATCCACCACCCTACCACTACTTCCGACCCTCCTAATGCTATAGGATCCCTAGGCAATTTTATCTGTTCAAACTTGACATTGGTCTGCTCTGACGCTACGTTTATTGCTGTTAAGGCACCTTCTGGGTTCCATTTGGGCCACTTGCGCTTCACAACCATATTATGCAGGCTTTACACTATGACGCTATGGCAGGTCACTCAAGTTTTCAGAAAATCTATTACCGCGTGAAAAGTAATTCTTTCTGGCCAGGCCTTTCCTCAAGCGTAGCTTAATGTGTTGCATCTTGACCGCTAAGCCAGCTCCGCAGACAGCCGACTTCACCTCCCGTTGTACTTGTTCACCCCTCTCTATGCCCTGCCACGCCTTTCGCTGTCGTCCGAATTGACTTATACAGCCCGCTTCCTCTCTCTCTCTCTCTCTCTCTCTCTACGCATTGTGAACGTTGGACGATCGCCACCGTCGACCATCTGACCCGCTACGCTGAGACCGCAGCCTTACCTCATGGCTTAGCCCCCGAAGTTGCAACCTTCTTTTTGGAATCCATCGTACTCCGCCATGGCGCCCTTCAGGAGCTTCTCAGTGATAGCGGCTGGACGTTCATGTCGACAGTTTTTGCCGAAGGTCTTCAAGCTCCTCTACACTTCACATGACGACCTCCAGCTATCATCTCCGAGAAAATGGTATGACTGAACAGTTTTATTGCCCTTTAAGATTTCATACAACAAAAATATACATGCAGTTCTTTTTTTCGTCACTTCTGTCTATAATTCAGCGTTGTAGCGAACCACCGGTTACTGCACGTTTTTACTCGTTTGCTGCTGTATTCCAACTACCCTTCTCGACATCTATTTGTTCTCTGTGCTTGTGAACTGCTTCCTGTCTGTTCAACAGTTGCTTTCCTGAGCGGCCCGATGCCACTAGCTTGCTCGCGTCAGTGCTAAAGTCTGCCAAGAAGCCAGAAGGAGTCAGGAGTCACAGGGATCACTTTACACCCGACTGGTCTTTGTGGCTGGTTCCAGCGTCGCTCCATTGTTTCCTACTTGGTGCTTGCCAAACTTCTCCTTTGAGCTACCGCGTCACTCCTGCTGATCATCCTGCGGACTGTCCAAGAAGAGATGCTACTCGATTTTCTCCAGCAGCATCCCTTCTTAGTACGGGCCTCGACAGAGCTGTCGCAATCGCTGACGGCGGCCAGGAGGCACGCGCTCTGGGATGAGATCACCGAAGCGCTGAACCGGGCGGGCCCGGCCGTCAAGACAGCGGAGCATTGGCGGCACTCTTGGCGCCAAATCTGCTGCCGCACAAGGGCAGAACTGGCCCTTCTGCGGGCCGTCCAAGGGTGAGCCTCTCAGCACTGTTAGTCCATGGAATGCCGCATTAACGTGCGTCTCCGCATTCCATCGCAGGGGCACCGGAGGTGGTCAGCTGCCGGGTTCCGGGGGGCGAGCGATGAACCTGCTGGGGTTGGCCAGCGCCAACGGCGTGGGGGACGACTTTTTCCCCATTGTCAGGCAACAGGTGCGTTAGCAGTGATAATCGTAGTTAGGTAATAGACAATTTCACCGTTTCCCACTTACTGGTAATGAGGAATTCTTGACTGTTTCACAGGCTCATGCGCTGTAAACAATGACGCTACAAGGTGAGCTTCGGGACACACATGTATAAGCGTGCGGTGATTTACCTTCTTGCAGCCCCAGCCTCCTGCAGGAGCAGCTACAGCACCACCTCCAGTGCGACCACCATCACCCCCAGCAGCCGTACCATCACCGCCACTGCCACCACCACCACCCCAGCAGCAGCAGCACCACTGCCACCACCACCACCACCACCACCACCACCACCACCACCACCACCACCACCACCCCCACTAGCGGCAGTTGCACCGCCATCGGTGCAGTCAGCACCAATGTACGTAGGTACGTAAACCATTTCACCAATCGCCTGTCCATTTCACCAATCGCCTGTACGGCTTGTGAGTTGTGCATAATGTTGAGGTCATGTGTCGGTTTGGTATAGTGGGAACGCAGAAAGTGGAGGTCGCAAGCGGAAGTGCAAGATTTGTTTGCAATGGTTTTGATGTGTTCTTAGGGATGTGCTTGTCCTCGTTTCACCTCGGATAACGTAGTCATGCATTTCACTGTGATGCACAGCACGCTTTGCAGAAACTGTCCACAGAGAAGTTGTGTTGTAACGCTTTCATAGAGACGACAGCAGCAGCGTGGACAGTGTGCTGCTCGGGGAGCTCCTCGATGAGGAACTGAGCGGCATAGTAGGTGAGTAGCCTACAAAGTACCCGCGTTAGAAGCTGCTTTAAATTTGCATGATTTGCAGAGCAAGATGTGCAACCACAATCACTTGTCAGTGGCCAAAAAGCTGTTGTGCACATCATACATTTGCAGCTCGTGTAAGTTTTGTCCCCGTGCAGTGGCGATTGTGATGCCATCTCTCGGTTGTTGCATGCACGCATCGTATATGTTTCTGCAATGCTGCGTTTGTTACAGCACTAACAGCTTCTGCATTTGCATGGGGCTCTTCACCTGTAGTCACGTCCATACTGCTGTCAAACATTGTACACATCAGCTTGGTTACTGCACAGCGTACTGCCTTAAATGATAATCTCAGGTTCCCCTCTGACAGCTCCCCAGCAGCCATAGCCAGGCACAATCCAACAAGGCGGGCGCCTGCCAAGGAGGCGCAGGCGTGCTGAAGATGCAGGTGTGGAGCAGCCGCTGTCGGAAACTCGGCGCACCGCTGACCTGGCGGAGGCCCACAACTGGTAGGACGCGGAGTTCCACCAGCAGCTGCTCGGCACCCTGGAACGCCTCGTTGAGAGCAACAGTCAGGTATTTGCAGTCAAAAAATACCCAAATTTGCGCATAACTATAGCATAATGTATGAACATTTTGGGTTGAACATGTCAGATAGACGTGTACGCAACGATGTCTTGTGGGAATTGGTCCTGCATATCGCAGTGTGTATTGTCTATTATAGAAGTGAAACCGGCAGCCTTTTCCAAGTATTTGCAGTAGAAGTTTGCAGTTAAAGGTCGTTTTCTTTGCCGAGCCAGTCAGCAGCAGTTGCAGCAGCGGCAGCGCAAACCGTCGCCATGACTGATGCAGCAGCTGCGCTGCAACAGGCGGCAGCCGCGCTCCAGACCGCAGCAGCAGCAACGCAGCAGATGGCGGCGGTTGTCGTGGCGTCACGGGGACAGGACTCGACCCGGCACCAGATGCTGGCGGACTATGTCGGGCTGCTCACCCTGCTGCTCCGCAACAATACTCAGCCGCCGGTACAGTCGTCCTAATTGTGTTTTTTCGGCTATTATTCGCGTGCTTTCCTCTCTTTCCCTTGCCTTATCACAAGTCTATAAATGTTGTATACGCAACGCTGTTGTCATGTTTTCTCTATTCGTGATAGGCGAACATTTCATGTGTACCCCTAGAACTGTGGTAGCAGCGCTCACTGCTTTCAGATTATTTACCAACGACCGTGTTTTCTTGCTGTTAAAACGTGCGTCGTTAAACAGGAACCTAAAGTGGTTGCGCTTGGACAGACGGATCAAGATATTCACACGGTTTCGTACTCGTTTAAATTGAAGTCGTAGTTCAGAACAGTTTGGGGCAAGTCTTGAACGAACCCAGAGTCGATCTTTCTCTTTAATGGCTTACAGTACTACGAGTGACATCCACTTATCGTCTAAATTTCGTTGCTTAACTATCACCATGCGTGAAAATTCGGCTTTGTGTGAATGAAAAACCTTCACGAACCTGTGATATAAGTACGCAGGGGACACACTGTCAATAAAAGAATCCCATTCATGCGCAGGTGTTCTTTCATCAACACGCTTATAATCAAGTACTGATACCTTTTGCTGGATGCACATAAATGCAGGGTGGCTGGAACCATCCGTTAACGAGCAGCAAACAAAATAGTGGTCTGCAAGCTTGACCTCAACCACAGACGACCGCAGCGACATGTTTTGCGAACGCGTATTTACGTGGTCGATGCAAGACGCGCCCCGATAAGTATTTTTCACGTGTAGGGCTGTGAATTTTTGTCTAGTCCCCGGTTTGATAAAGCGTCCAGATAATCTGCGATCTTTGTCACAGTGGGGAATAGAATATAGATATTCATATCACCGATAATGCACACGTGTTCTTCGCCGGAGGATGATATTGCAGAATCAAGCTCAGCTAAAAAGATTGCACCATTACAACACGGAGGACGGTAAACTGCGAGAACCAACGACAACCAATGTGTACTCATGCGCAGTGCAACTACTTCTGCTTGAGTAAAAAGAATACTAATTTCAGAAACGGACCAAGAATCTTTAACAAAGGCGGCGATTTCCTCCTCCTCTTCGTTGTAGACGAGTGTAAGAATATAATTCGTAGCCTGGCAGCGATAAATGTGATAACACAGCTGACGAAGCGTTCACATCGGTGAGAGCAACAACGCCAAAACTTGAATGAAAGTGAAGATCTAACGCCCAAAAAAGCTCCCAGCGTTTCCGTATACTGCGAATATTATCATGAGTAAACTGAAAGCCTGTTTGATGCTGAAAGAACTTCCGAACTTCAGAAAAATAAAAAATTTCATGAAACCAATGTCAGACATAGTTATGCTAGTTTTGCAAGATCTGGAAACCTGTTGATACGAATGATAGGTGCGCCTTCGGAGTGGTTTGCCAGGCCCTTCCTGTTTTTGGTCCAGACGAACTCAAAACCCTTGTCTCTGCCTCGAGACCTTGCTAGTCGGAACAACTCGCGATTAACCAGAGACATGTTATCGTTAAAAAACAGCCGCGGAGACTGATTGTCTTGCACGTAATCAGGAAAACCCTTCCGAGCCCCGAGCCATTTCTGCTCACCTGAAATTCACTGAGTTTGCACTAAAATCGGTGGAATATATCCGCCTCTGGATGGCAGGCGATGTATTGCTGAGATAGCTGCTGGTTGAAAATCGGCTATGTTTAGCTTGCTTGCTAAGGTACTTAAGAAAGAGTGCAGGTATTTTACTGGAAGGCCGTGAATATCGAAGTTACATCTTCTGCTGTATTGTTCGAGATCATTTATCTCCCCATTCATCCTGTCAATCACCTGTGGCTGGGAAACTACTGTTGATGACAGCGATTGAAGTTGTGATCGAAGGTCTGCAAGCGCATCCTTATTAGTGGTCACTGTAACAAGCACCGAGTCATACCGTTACGAAAGGAAATCAATAGCGGACTGTACATACTCGACTGCTATGGCCTACGGATGTTTGATTATTTATTTATACATACATACTGCAGCCCCTTTATGGGGCTATTGCAGGACTGGGTTAGACAAAAAGAAGTCGTACAAAAAACAAGTAAGCAATAACATTTAAAAATTGACGAGAAATAAGGCAGATGACAGAAATGAACCTCAAAATAACAGCAACACTGAAATGCAGTACAGAACCGAGAATCGGGTGTAGTTAAATCGGGAGTAGTTAACTTTTAACAGGAAATCGTTTAATGGCAGTCACCTAATTGTTCCGAGAATTAAGTTCCAGAATTCTATAGTAGGTGGGAAAAGGCTGCATTTAAATTTATTACATCTAGCAAAGCAAGGCTTAATATTAAGGCTATGGTGACTCCTACTTGACCAAGGAATATCTGAAGGAATATACATGAGATGTCAAACACGATAAGAAAAATTGACGATGCCATAAAGAAACTTCAGTGACTCAATGTGACAGCGTACGGATGAAGGGGTTAGGTTCAGGGAAGATAAGGCACGAGGGGGTGAAAAATGATCATAGCGACGATATATGAACCATATATATTTTCGATGTAGGCTCTCTTAGTGTCCTGACCCAGCCTGGCCGTTCAACGTGAATTGAGCGCGTCACGACGCGTAAAAGCTACGTGAGTGCCAAATGGCTATGCAGCGGCTGGGCACTCGGGCAGAATCGAACCATAAGAATGCGCCACCCTCGTGGCATTTCAGACGACCACGCCCACGCTGCTTGGCATTTCATGTGTCGCCGCCTAGTGGGATCCTGAAGAATCAAACGGTGGGCAGTGCGTATGACAATCTTAAACACACTTTATCCGGAGCTCACCATAGCGCCGTCCTCTGAATATCCAGCGTACCGATTGGTCCAATGACTAGCTGCATGTTATCAGGTAAGCAAAATTAGCTTCCATGCTCATACTCCAATTCCGCCGAAAACTATTTGCCAGCGGCATTAGCCTTGAAAACGCCAGCTTTGCGGATATATAAGTATAGGGGCCAAACAGCGAAGCCGTAAATTCGTTGAACGGAAAGCTCTCTTGCCTTGCATCTTTTACAAAAATAGAAACATTGAGGTAAAAGGCTTTTAAGAGCTGAAATGAAGGTTTTTATTAAAATCGCTATTTTGATTTCTTGAATGTTATAGGAAATCGATTTTCAGGCGCCTCTAAACAACTATCTTTGCATTGCTAGCGGCAGTGTGCAGGTCTTCTCTTGATTGCTGCAGTAAACAAGCGCTGTATCATCTGTATGGCTCGGGACAAGTTCAAATTAATTTCCTTGAAACGAAAACTGCTTTCAATAACGATGCCCTAACCCCTCAAAAATTGAATATTCTATACAGATATACGATAGAAAAATGAAATTAATTTATAATGCAGTTGCTCGATGCCGGGTTATAGATTCTTTAATACATCATTGAAGACAGCGATATTAATACTACTGGTAATACCAATAGCTGTCAGGAAACATCATTGCGAGGACTCGCTATACAATAATAAACTTTCAGCTGTTTATAATGCTTTACTAGTGGGGTGCCTCTGCCTTTGCGCTGTGCTAAATCGTACAAGCTAAAGGTGTTATTGAAAATCAGTTATCTCGCACACCTTATGACAGATGTTCGAAGCTCAACATCCTGCGTTAGAAGCTAGAAGCTATAGTGAGAACAATAAATAACTGCGCAAACACGACCGGAAGCAAACCATGAAAAATAAAAGGGGTAGTAGTTTCTATTGCACCTAGGAAACCTTGATCAGCTTTGTTATTTTTATGTTACCTTTTCTTAACGGTATTAAGCCACAGCATTTTCTGAAACCAACGGCCCGGAATAGCCCCGCGATGGGGCCGTGTTACAAGTGAAGCGGATAAACAGGGCTTCAATACAGGAGTAGTGGAGCACGCTGATGTGCTGCATTTTATGACGCTGCATTTTCGTAGTGAATAAGACTGAAGTATTGCCACGTGGGATCGACGATCCTGACGGTATAGTAAAGGAACTGATGCTGCACTAGCGCCTCTAGAAAACGGCTTGCTGGCGCGCTTGATTCTCGAAGCGAAAGGTATGCGTCAGCTAGTGGATTGGAAGATGCTGGCGCTGATGACCCAAAGGACCCGTGCGCAGATCAGTGCGTGACCTTTGTCGTCATGACGCAGTAAGCAAAAAATGTTCTCTAAGGTCGTGAGCCTGAAGATGGAAGTCTCATTACTGATGGCAACCACGGCAAGTTGAAATAGGAGTGAAGAGGTGTTTCTACCCCAACGGTGAGCCCGTCTCGTAGTCCCTTCTGTCGCAGAGTGTGCAGATGGGCAATATTTACGGATCGTCTATCTAACAAACAAGAAATGCGGGATGAAAAAAAAAAGACTGCTTGACAGCCCTCGTATCGTCTTTGTTGTACTTTATACCTTTTGTCAGTGTGCTGCTGCTTCAGTGATAGCCGCTTGTCGAAAATGCGGCTCACAGTGGCCTAGATATCTGGCACCTATTTTGTTTTGAAGACTAAGTTTCGTCAATATGCAGGATGCACTCAATATATATTTTAGATTGCGATAAATCGATAGTCTCATTTTAGGAAGGGATACATAATACTTGTAAGAAGGTTACAAGTAGCTTCGATACTGCCTATGCCTGGTTGGGTGTCATTTCCGCTTGGTCACTTTTTATAGCATGAACATTTCTTATGTGCGTCGTTATCTGGCTGATGTCTGTTTCCCGCGCAATTTGGCGATGTTGGTGACCAGTGTTAAAATGTTCCGATTTATCACTGATCCACTTAACGTTTGCGAGCCGTGCCAGCGGCGCCCTGTCTTTAGGCATTTTCGGCAGCGTATTGTCCGACTTTAAGTTTTATTTGGTTCCGCTAAGCGTGTTCATTTCATAGTACCAGTTCCTGTAAATAAAGATGGGCGCGTGTCTGATCATTCGCCTCTGCATTGACGCCGGTCACTCGCGACGTGTCTTGGTGATAACGAAGAGATTTGCTTCCAATTGAAAATGCATTGCGAATTCTTTTACTCCGATAACACATGGTGTGCGCACAAGGCATGGCGGCTAGCCCGTCATTTATCCTGTCACCATTCTGGCGTTAAACAGGCCTTGCTGTAATACGTTGGAACCTAAAAACTACTACGGTGAATTTCTCGCCATGTCTATAGCGGTGAAACTGTGATCTCGTTAACTTAGACTGGCCGTTTCACCACCCGTGTTGCAACATATGCTCGTTCAGGCTGCCAGTGTATAAACGCCGAAATAATTATGCATTAGAGGAAAGACTTCCGCAGTTCCATGCATCAGCAGATGATGCTGTAGTTTATCGCTTATAGAAGATTCAAATGGTGAAATGCTGGATCTGTATTGTCCTTCTGCAGTGTCGCAGTGCTTTTTCTGCTTTAGGATGTGTTTTAACGCAAAAACTGCGCTGTACACCGTACGCATTTGAACGGCCCGCAGATAGAGTAACTCAATGTGCCAGCTGCAGTCGAGTGCATGATGCCGCGACGATGATCGGCCGTCTCCGCATCTGAGAATTACTTCGCTACCAGACAACGCAAAAACATAACCTTAGAGCAAAGAAATGAAACTTCATTTATGTTTTGCGCGAGTCATGGAAATTACCCCCATGCACGTTTCAGAAAAAATTCAGGGCCACTTTGACGAGCTAAAGTGCGCAAGCCGAAAGCCTTTCTGCGCCACTTTGATTGCCTTTGCGCGCTCGCGCTGCGTTGATGGGGAAATAAATGGGAGGTTCTTTGGAGACATCCGGCTGCGTCGACTGCCAGGGAGCGTCTGCCGACGGAAGGGATCACGCGACAGCGGCGCCACTCTCGGCGCATGCGCAATGCGAGACCGCCGAAGTTGTGACTACTGCATGGCTACTAGTGACTTGGCTACTGGCTAATGTTGGGTAATGACTAAAGTTTCAGTTAGATTCGGTTTCAGTTGATGACGTCATTTGATCGACAGCTATAGCGTGACCGGACGCCGTGAGTATGAGGCATTAAAGGCTTTCGCCTTAAAAAGCGCCCTGTAGATGTCGCCACCTGGTCAGCTACCGATCGCTCTGATGCCACTAAGCCTTTCTTGACGCAGTAGTCTTGGCGTCCGCACTCATACGACGGTTCTCTTGTTCGTAAGCAACTTTTCCTAATTACATAGAATTTGTGTTTGTGTCCTCCCGCGTACTTCTATTAGAAAGCACACAATTTCAGGCGCAGCAAACGTGAATCGAAGCTTACGAATTACCACGGAAGAGAGCAATACGAGGAAAAATAAAAATAGTGTCGTACGTCCCACAGTGTGCCTACTTGTAAGTGGTGGCTCAACGCTTGGTCCTTAAAACCTCCACAAAGCTGCCTCGTACTGCAAATGCTCGCTTCATTGGCGCAACGTCTTCTGAGGGAACAGGCAATTGTATTTGCTCTCAAAACGACGAAAAACTGCTGAAAACGACTAAAAATGACTAAGAACTGCAAGAAATAAGGGAGTAATTACTCATTGGCATCCACCCAAGCGCAGCAATACGGCTACAAAAGAAAGCTATATAGCTTTCACAGAAACTTCGTAGTTAAAGAAAAATTCGTCCCGGTCCAGGGTTCGAGTCCGGGACCACTGATTCACCATAGCAGTCGCTCTACCAATTGAGCTAACCGGGACGGCAAGCTTATGGTAGGGCGAGAGCGAATTGATCAATAACTCGAATTGGGAACAGTGTTGGTCAAATAATTAGGGGAAGCCCCCCAAAGCCGAGTAAATATGTAAATTTGCGCTTGGGTGGATGCCAATGAGTAAGTACTCCCTTATTACAAATTTACTCCGCCTTGAAGACTTCCCCTAAACATCTGGCCAACACTGTTCCCACTTTGAGTTATTTATCAATTCGCTCTAGGCCTACCATAAGCTTGCCGTCCCGGTTGGCTCAAATAGTAGAGCGACTGCTCCGGTGCACCAGTGGTCCTGGGTACGCAACCCGGATCAGGACGAATTTTTCTTTAACTGCGAAGTTTCTCAGAAAGCTGTTTAGCTTTCCTTTGTAGCCGTATGGCTGCGCTTGGGTGGACGCCAAAGAGTAATTACTCCCTTATAACAAATTTACTCAACTTTGGCTGCTTCCCCTAAACATTTCACCTGGCCGCCGCGTTCGCTGAGTGGTTATGGCGCTCGGCTGCTGGCCCGAAAGACGCGTGTTTGATCCCGGCCGCTGCGGTCGAAGGTCGATGGAGGCGAAATTCTAGAGGCCCGTGTACTGTGCGATGTCAGTGCACATTAAAGATCTCAGGAAGCGAAAGTTCGAGTCCTCCACTACGGCGTCCCTCATAGTCTGAGTCGCTTTGGGACGTTAAACACCCAAGAATCAAATCAAATCAAGTCTAAACATTCCACCAAAAACTGCAACAGCTCAGGCGTGCCTTCATTTAAGCCGAGAACGTTCACCAATTATTCTGACAATGCCGCTGCAAGAACCGCATTTTTGCTTTGCTTGTAGCTGCAGTGGTCTCACATGTTTTCAATGACCATATGGACGGTTCATATCAAACCATAAGATATTGTCGTCGATCAAGCATCATGGCAGCTACTTTCGCAAGTGTGCCATAAAAACGGAAGTAACCTCGAAGGCGTTTACTGTCGATGACACGGCAGACCATGCGTCGACGAGCGTCAGTTCGATTTTGCACACGAAAGCCTAAATACGGCGGTGCTTTGAACTGCAGAAAGCTGCTCAGTAGAGAGCAAGGTTTTTAAATGAATTAAAAGCTGAATACCCTCCAGTTATTTTTTTATATTATTCAAGCTTATTTTATGAACCCAATCCTTATCATTCCGCTGAGGCTACAGCATTAGATAGCAGGATGAACAGTTAGAAATATACGAAGAGAACGCCAGGGGCTGTAGAGCAAGCATGAGTAGCAGCTTAAATCGGCAAGGATCGGGTGACGAAAGTGGGAGGAGGGTGGGGGTGGAAGGGTGTATAACAGCGGACGCTGGAGCACTTTCGACTGTGTTTACCCACACCGATCGATTCCATTCGGATTCAGGAGATGAAGGAAAGCGGGGACGGGAGAAAAGAGATAGGTTGCTGCTGGGTCGTCGGTCTGCTTTCATGCATATGCGTTGGAAGCGCCCGCTTCTTTTTTCTTCTCATTTACATTTTTTCTCTTCTGGTACTTGACAGATTGGTACCTCGCAACATTGTGTTGTTGCTCTGCCTAGACTATGATTCCTTCTGTTTCGCTTACCCAGGCTGCCAGGCGCGATGTCGTTTGTTTATAACTTAGGTTCCGAACAAGCCAACCTTCGTGTTCTGAACATCAATGCCAGAAGTTTAGTAAACAAGCTTCCAAATTTTATATCTTTAATCCTAACTCATTCGCCTGATGTCATTGCGGTCACCGAAACGTGGCTACATGATGGTATAATTGACTCTGAAATAACTCCTCCAGGTTTCGTTGTAATTAGGGCGGACAGGCAGCATGGGAAAGGAGGCGGTGTCGCTCTCTTCATTAAGTCTAGTCTGAAATTTGTTGAAATTTCGGTCCCTGTCGAAATAGAGTCAACTTGGTGCAAACTCTACGTAGGTAACAAATCATTTGTTATCGGTCTGGTGTATCGACCACCAGGCACTTCCGTAGACCACGTGCATTCTTTAAGTAACTTCTTGCATTCTCATCATATCAACAATCCAAATATAATTATCCTAGGAGACTTCAATCTTCCCGGAATTCAATGGCATACATTATTCATTACTGGTCAAGACATTGCAATCAGTAATGAACTTGTCAATTTTTCTTTGTCATTTGGATTAAAACAGATAGTTGATAAGTCCACGAGGTCTTCGGCAATACTGGATCTGGTGTTTTTAAGCTCTTCTCTTTTCGCGACGAATTTTACATGCGAAGTCGTCGAGGGGATATCCGATCATAACGCTGTTCTTGTTTCGATCCCATGTTCTATTCCTTCCTCAAAACTAACTTATTCAACATTTCCGGATTTCAGTAGAGCAGACGACGTGCCTATCCTGGATTTATTAAGTGACGCATTTGAACAGTTTCAGCACCTCAGCATATCATGTGACGTGAATTCTTTAGTAACATTTTTCGAGAACATTCTGAAGGTCTGTATTCAGCGTTTTGTTTCATTAAAAACTAAAAAGCAAAACCACAGCATGCCCTGGATAACAAGAGACATGCTGCATCTTTCTCGCCGTGTTGCCAGAGTACGCGTTTCCATGCGCAATGGTAACCCTGAACTTTTGCAACAGTTCAGCGACGCTAAAGAAGAACTCCGTGCCAAAGTTCACTCGGGAAAAGATTTTTACTACAGAAATTCCTTGCCGCAATTAATGAAACACAATCCCCGCAAATTTTGGGCATCCATATTGCCACAGAGCACTAGTCTCAATACCTTCATTATTGATGATAAGCCGGTCTGTGACTCATTAGCTATAGCTACTAGTTTCAACACATATTTTCAGTCGGTATTTACAACAGATAACCTTGAAATGATTACTTTTCCTAGCAACTCTCAATGTTCTGTCGATGACATTTCAATAAGCGTCGAAGGTGTTCTGAACCTCATTCTGAACATAAATGTGAAAAAAAGTAGTGGTCCTGATGATATCCCTAATGTATTTCTGCATCGTTACTCTCTTTGGACCAGCCGCTATTTGACTACCATCTTCCAGAAATCGCTATCATCCGCAACCGTCCCCGTAGCTGCAAAAGTTATTCCCCTGTTTAAAGCTGGCAGCACCCAAATCTTGTCCAACTATCGCCCCATTTCGTAAACTTCACACTCACGCAAATTACTAGAACATATCATTCATAAGCACATCACAGAATTTCTTGAAGCTAACAATATCTTGTGCAAATTTCAGCATGGGTTTCGGCGCGGGCTCAGTACCATTTCACAACTTGTAGAATTCACGCACGACATTGCTAGTTCCCTCGACACGGGCTCACAAATCGACGCTTTATTTATCGACCCTTTCTAAAGCTTTCGACACCGTTCTCCAAAGCAAACTTCTTTGTAAACTTAATGCAATACTCAAAAACCCGTTACTGGTAGACTGGATGTCAAGCTTTCTTTCTAATCGTACACAGTATGTTTCTTTCAACTCCTGTTCATCTGAAACTGTTAATGTATCATCCGGTGTACCACAAGGATCCGTGCTCGGACCACTGTTGTTCTTATTATACATTAATGATTTGCCAGAAAATATTATTTCTAAAATTCGGTTGTATGCAGACGATTGTGTGATATACAGTTCAATTAACACCTAGGAGGATCACGCGCAACTAAATCAGTCATTCGTGTCATTCTGCTCATGGTGTGAAACATGGCAAATGCAAATAAACTTTCGTAAATCTGTATACATGTCATTCTGTAATCGCACAATACCATCTTCTTACACCTACTCATTCAAAGATAACTCTCTGAGTCTAGTGTCCGAGTACAAATATTTAGGTCTTCTTTTTTCTTCTAACTTGTCCTGGTCAAAGCATATTAACACAATATCCAATAATGCAATGCGGAGGCTCGGTTATCTAAAACGTACAATTAGTGTTGCCCCCCAAGAAACTAAACTGGTAACATACAAAGCTTTAATTCGTCCACTTTTGGAGTATGGGTCAATAATCTGGAATCCTCATAAACAGTCCGATATCAGTAAGCTATAATCCGTCCAAAGGAAAGCAGTACGGTTTATTTGCCGACGGTATGACAGAAATTTTTCACCTTCATCCACTCTTCCTGCCATAGGCCTTTCCCTCCTTTGTACCCGCCGCGACAATGAGTGTTTAAAATATTTTCATGGTATTGTTAATTCATCCCGCTTTGCTTCACTGTCTGAGTATTTGCATTTTTCAGCATCTTCATCTACAAGGAGCTACCACCCATTGAATGTAACACCCATTCACGCGCGCACTGATGTGTTCAAATTTAGTTTTTTTCCTCTTGTTATCGAACGATGGAATTCTTTACCCGGTGATATACGCTCCCTGGAACCAAACCTATTTTTCAATGTTGTTTCAAATCTGTGATTAGTCTGTTGCATTTCTGTTCTGTATTTTAATGGTCTTCACTTCTGAATATGTTGTCCCTCTCTGCCCTTTTTTTTTCTCTCCTCTTCCTCCAACTCCTGCAATAGCCCCATCGGGGCTGCAGTATATGTAAATAAATAAATAAATAAATAAATAAATAAATAAATAAATAAATAAATAAATAAATAAATAAACAAAGGCATTGACTGCGATCTCGCGGACAATTCGTACTAGTATCGTGAAAGCCATTTTTGCCGTATCTACAAAAGCTGTTGGCCTTCATTACAACAAGAGCGAACAAATTGACAATTTTCAGGCATCCGTGTTCACACCGCGCGTAATTTTTCACCATTTCCCCGTCGCCTTTCTTCTCTTGATTACAGTCGCGTCAGCACGGAGTGCACCTGCTGCACTCGCCAATGATACGCATGCACGCGCGCAGCACTATGGAAAAAGATGGAGATGCTCAATGATTTCCATGCTTTAATTATTCGAACGAAAGTTTTTATTTGCACTGTCCCGTCAGGGAAGCTCAGGGTGCCTGGCTGAAGGAAGGCATGCGATAAACAGGGCTGGTTCGACAAGTATGGTATTTCGGGCAGCATTATCATTCTTAAGCAGTTGCTAAATGTTTCCTCTGATAGATGGAAAAATGTAACCAGGCTCGGTGGCGGCTTAAAGATGCGCGTCCACTGCGTAGCGGCTTGCCAAACGTTTCATCTGGTTCAACATCAGTAGCGCGAAATGCGTGATGCGTTGATCATGTACTTCGTTACCTCACCGCATGTGGCACGCAATAAAGATGCCGGACAGACCATGGAGGACGCTTGAAGAACAGCGATCGAAATCCAGATTCCATCAAAGATTCATAGAAGTTGGTAACACGTTCGTTCTAGAGATGGGAAAGGATTATACAAATTGTTAAACTGCAAATCCTAAGCACTGTTGCAAATCGATGTAAGTAGCTCAGGTCGAAAATGTTGCGGAAAATTCAGTGCCACACATAAAGAGGACAAAACGAATTCGCCTTTTAGCTTCGGCTTTTAAAATGTCGTTTATGAGGAAACTGTTTAAGGCACCCATGCCGGCATTTTTGGCTGGGATGAACTTCCATGTTTTACGACAAGTTGCACTCTGAGACACTGAAAGTGCTTACGCTAAACGACAATGGTATTCGCAGTCTCCGATTTATTGGTATCGACTATGGCCATTGTGCACACCACCTGGCTGTTCTGCAAAAAAAAAAGCACTTGATGCGCAGTGTCTACTGCTGAAATAACATGCATTAATACTACGCCAAGACTCGAACCTTCAATGCTCTTGCTCCCAACGCCTCGTGGTAAGAATTTTGTACAAGAATGCCGGATGTAAACCGTACATGTAACCTAATATTTCTCGCGTATAACCTAATACATCCGAGAAAGAATGGATAATTATTTTGACGGCGAGGCATATTCTACTATTCAGCGTCATCATCACGCACGCGTATTATTCACGAATTCCCACTCCGTGTCCGGAGATGTGCTGTCTGAGCATCTGAATATTTGAACACAAGAATGAGCATTGAGTACAGTGAAAGCACCCAGCTCTTTGATGCGTAAGCATGTGACTGTCCAAACTCCCTTTCTGAGTCGCCGAATAAGAACAAACTTCACATTTGTGGGGTTTTTCGCCTGTGTGCGTACGGTTGTGACGAGCTAGGTGGCTACTTGTAGCTGCTGCATAAAGGCGCTTGTAGGGTTTTTCACCTGTGTGCTTACGGTTATGTGTAACTAGGTGCCCACTCTTAGCCGCTGCATAAGGGCACTTGTCGCACTTGTAGGGTTTTCCACCGGTGTGCGTACGGTTGTGCCAGACTAGCTTCTAAGTGAAACAGCTGCAAAAAGGCACTGGTCGCATTTGTATGTTTTTTCCTCAGTGTGGGAGGGCATATGCCTTTTAAGTCTGCAGGACGTAGCAAATGCCATTGAGCACAGGGAGCATCTAAATTTTTCTCCTGAAGCGTGCGATTCGATGTGTCTCAGAATTTCGGCATGTTTCGTAGAAATGTACGGGCAGTGGGGGCACCACAACGGCTCTTCTGTTATGTCAGGGTTCTGATGCCGAACAGAAGTTTCTTCATTAGTAGCGAGCGAAGGCCCCTGGTCCTTCCAGGTTCTATGGATCACACATCCGAGCCTTGAGGTCGACGGCAATACTTGAACAGAATTTACGGGAAGGTACTCGGATCTGTATACGGCATCTGGAATCAAAGGTGAGAACAAGAGTACGTTAGTGAAAATCGGAAACTATTGTGCCTAATTGCTCAGCAACGTTTTTGTGCAATGATTTAAGATTGCCATATAATTTAGCTCATTGACTAATTTGGCTCTGGGGTTTATTAACGTCCAATGACATCGGGCAGTTCAACGGCCTCGAGCATTTCGCCTCCATCGAAATGCGACCGGTACCACCGTGATCGAAGCCACAGCCGAGCACCACAGCTACCGAGCCGACCACCACAACAATGGCGGTGCACTTATAAGAGAGGCAGTTTTATATTCTATTCTAGTACATTCTATTTAGACACCTCACAATTCATATCGCCACTTTCCAAATCTGTATTGTACATGAACAGATCAATGTGTCTAGGTGCTTCGCATGAGACTAAGGGACGTCCGTAATTCGCACGGAATGAGACTAATATACGAGCATAGAAATGAAAAAAAAATCGTAGCTAAGGCCCCCAAAAGAAAAAAATCTCAACTCTTAATATGAGTAAACGCCAGAAAATACAGAGCAGGAATAGATAAAAACTATGAAAATCATCACCAGTAACGCAAGGCAAAATAAAGAACCGTGCACAAAGAATACAGGTGATTTATCTGACTTCCAAATATACATCCACTTCATCTGTGTCAACCAGTCAACGGCAGGCTGCAAGCTACGAAAGGGACCGCCCCCCGAACTCCTGCTCACCGTTTCTCACTTGGTGATCGCAGTCCGGCCGAAAGTCCATGGAATTTCCTGCTGGGGCACGTGGTAATAGCTATACTCCGGTCTATGGGCGGCTTGTTAGGTACAGTACTCACGGATTGAAATAGGACATTCGGAGCGCTAGCCTTGCAGTGCCACGCAGGCATGTGGTAAACCACAGGCCGGCTGATTGGCTACTGGAAGGAACAATTCTGCTTTGCAGATGTTCTCCCTCTCACGCCATACCACAATGCACCACCTTGGTTCCATGAGCGTCTACGGGCGGCGCTCCATGAAGCGACGGCCACGCGCTCCGAATGTCCTATTTCAATCCGTGAGTACTGTACACCGCCCCTGACTATGGTGAAAATCCTCGATCAGCTATTGTCTTCAGGTTTCGCCCTGTGTACACCTGCGAAGAATGAAAATGAAATTTTTTGAAAAATAGAACTTTTGCGAAGTACGCCTTGCGCGAAATGTTTACGCGGAACATGAGATGCTGAAAAACATTTTCTCGCGTGGCCTGCCAGGCAGCCTGAAAAGCACGTCGTCGTGTTCCCGCGTTTAAGTCTGAGCTAGCGGTTTCCACTCCCGCTTAGATGCGATAGTTGAGGCAAAATAATCTTTTCCGGGTCTGTTGTTTGGGAACCACTGGAGTCCTTAGTCACAAGAATACACCGGTCCGTTTTCACGTGATTACCTTTCTCTTTTTTTAACGCACAATCATGGGTCCAGCGCAACCGTAAGAGAAGCAGCTGTCATGGTACTTCTCTGTGGGGAGGCTTTAAAGAGATCGCGCCCTTGTCGAAACGGAAAGCCCGCCGTAGTAAGCAACGCAGGAACGCTGCTTCAAGTACTGGGAGCGGCGACTTTTTGAAAGCATCCACATGGGCACTCTTGCCACGAGCGCGCTAGTCCGTTAACATATCCAAAATTTGCAAACATCAGTCTCTCATATGTAGCTTCTACATTCTCCAGTCCTACACAGTCGCGCTGGTGATGAATGCCATTAAATGTATTTTTTCACAGAACGGAAACGGCCTTATCACAGATATAGCAGCAGTGGGAAGAAAAATAGTTAAGCGCTTGCATAGCGAATTACAATCTGCCCTGCTGGAACTGATTCCTGTCTTCCCGCCAGCACATGGCTGTTGAGAAGCCATGTGCTGGCGTTATGCTCTTTCAACAAAGTCTGCACTCTCAGAATTAGGATGGTCCCGCTGGAGGAATTACTTAAAGGTAAAGATGCACTGGCAATTCCTCTCATAAAGAGAAATGCCCACTTCAAGCTGCAAGCAGGTCCTTCAATACAAACTTCTAATGACATGAACACGCCTCGCCATAATCGCAGGAGGAGACAAAATTGAACCTGGAGCATTGAACCTGGAAGTCTATAATAGCATTAAAAACAATACATAAAAAAGTAGGGTCGAAAGAGCATTAAAAGGCAACGAGATAGGAAGTGTTACTTCTCAGACTTCCCCATTTTCAAACAGCTAGAGAATAAATTCGTTTCGCACATAAATCGTTCGGAATTCTGTAGGCAGCAAGCTGCACCCCGGTCGTAAGAAACATAAGCTCAGGCATAATCATACCAACCTTATGTTTTATTTTACAGTGCGACGGTAGACCTTAACCTGCTTAAGAACCTATCCCGAGTGGCATAATTTTGACGCCGGACAGGAGTTATGAAATACAGAACAGTTGCACAATGTTTTGACCTCGCAGAAATGTTCTCGGTACGCTCCTACGCCTTAGACAATCTGTAGGCGTGGGCGACTCTACGAAGCCCATTGTTTACAGAACGGGAACCTCTGCGGACATGTATTTTGTTTTTATTGGCGGAGTGCTTTTCTACATGTGGCATTTTCGTGTGAGCTGTTCATCGCCTGTCACATTTTTTTTTCTACTAAAAAGTACCACTTTATTGATATCCGTCACTGCTCATATCCCTGATATTCTAGGCGGATCTGCTGGGCAGCTTTTGAATATCTGGCAAGGTGTGTCATCAAAAAGGGGCAGGCCGGCGACTGATACCCATGAAGTATGATAAGTAGGCTGCGATAAGGATTTAGCACATCTAAATATCGGATATGAAAATACGTTTTTAGGCTTCGTCATGTTACAGAAGTGGTGAAGGCTGTGTTATACCTGGAAAAAGTTTGGCATCTGGAAATAGTAAGCTGGAGTGTACGGATCCTAGATTCCACGGCCGTCAAGCCTAAGACATATCGGGCATTTCCGGCAACTTGAACCAAGGTTTCTTAAGAAGTTCCTGGACGTCGTATTGCGCAATACGCATTGTTTTTCAATTTCGAATAATTATTTACTAGCTAAGTTAATAATGCGCATATTGTATAATTTATTCTTGCGCCACGCGTGTTGACTGAATTTGTAGCGGGGGCCCACTCAGTTTTTTTTGCTGCTGTTAGATGAACCCTAAAAATTTGTAAAAAACAAAACGACGTGAATGCAGTCTAGTCCAGCACCGTTATAAGTGCTTTTAATCCTATCTTGGAAGAAGTGTACGCGCTATGTCAAAATGAGCTGGCGCCTTCCTCAGGAACAATGAAAGAGAACACGTGCCGTCGTCTCTGATAAGTGATAAGTAGGCAGCTTCTAAATTTGAACGCCCACATGCACACGATCAAAGGAATCAGGGAAGGCAGAAAGAGGCGCTGTCTGTGTCCCTGCTTTTCCTGCGATCGAGTCCTACTGGAAGGCAATCTAAAGCCGTGTGAAGCGTTGCTTTTATTCGGTCATCGCATATGCTTAAAAAAATAAAGGAGCGGGTAAATGGGTAAGGTGAAGTTGTTCAAGGATGGCGTACTAACTTTCTTGTGCGCACACCGCTGAGCATAACTTCGAAGTCAGCGGCGGGCGCTCACATCGACGCGGTCAGAATACCTGCTCGCTTATTCAAAACTCGGTTGCGCACGGTGCAATAGCGTAAGCGCAGAAAACACGAGGTTACCTTCATATTCTGCAATCTTTTTTTTAATTGCTGCAAAATAAACAGAAAGTACGCTGCCACCAAAAATTCTGAATTGAATGGTCCGCAACAACTTCTATCTTAGTAAACGAACTGGGGCAGAAAGAAAGTACAGTTGAACCTCGTTATAACGAAGTTTAAGGGGAGCGGCGATTACTTCGTTATAGCCGCAGCTTCGTTAAAGCCCGTGTTGACCGAACTTACAAGGTGAATCGTCATTCTGCAGTTATTTCTAACATTTCGTCGTAAGCCGTTAAGTTATCATGAGGATCGACGGTAGTACTACCATCACAAAGGTATTCTTAGCTAATGATACGACTCGGTGAGATTTGAAATTTTCTTGGATTGCGCAAGTGCATGGAAAACCATATCCTGATACGGCGTATCTCTTACTTTGTAGGATTGGTTCAAGTGACTTGCTAACAGTGAGCATTTCACACTGGGTTCCTTCCGGTCTCAATAGTTATTCGTACAATATCTGCGTAAGCTGGCACGTTATCACTGGATCATTTAGCTTTGGATTAGCCAATGTTAACCCCCAACAGGGTGCTTTTATACCCTTTAAAAAAACCGAAATGCTCCTCTACTCTTGGTTTGACGCAGTAGAATATAGATAAAAGAAAGGTATGTACAGGCGCGGACAGAAGTAAACGGAGCCCGCCGCACAAGAAAACTGCGTGTCAGCGCCGCCTAGCCGAACGGAACTAAAGCTCGAAATCGCCGCGCGCATGTGCAGGCCCTCTTCCGGCGCGACCCTCTCAGTGCTCCGCTCGCCTCGCATTCGTCCGGCGTCTATGTCGTGCTCATGATGATTATGATCGGATGGTCGCTCTCTGTGTGGGTAGCGAGCATTTCGGAATACACAGACCGCTGTCTTGATAAGGCAAACTGCGCGGGGACGGCTCTACCATTAAGCCGCTTCGTGTGAGACAGCTGGAGGCGCGTTTACGCCGCAAACAACCCGCGTGTTTCTAACTTCAGCTGCCGCTGGGACTCTTCTGCGTCTCGCTCGCAACCAAACGCGCTCGAAATACTCGGCGTACTGCCGCAATGTTGTGTTAATTTTCTAGAGTTATCACTGATGATTCGCCTTGTCCCTGCCAGGCGCCAACACAGCACTAGTGCATGCACCGTGCCTGTCTCCCGCGAAGCACACTGTCCCTATACTGGATCCTGCTCTTATCGCCGCCGAGACAGTGCGCTGAGTATCGCGCTGTCATGTGCGGAGCAGAGTTCAGGTAATCACCTTGCATGCAACTTCGGATCTTAGGATGACTACAAGCACCCGCTGTCTCACACAAGGGAATGCCGCCGCAGCAGTGCGTCACTGTTGCGTGCCCCACGTGCGAAATTCGGCATATAAGTACCCAAGTGCGCCCACTAAATTAATAAGAGAATGAGCCACGACAGACACCGGCAAGTGATCCTAGTTCTTCTGTGCGAGCTGTATTATTTCACTGCTACTGGTTAGATATAGACAACTGGTCTGTTTGACAATATAGGCGTGGCAACTCAGCAGCTGCATCAAGCACATTCGGAAGCAGTCACTATCCTTGCGACGCTGGATCGCATTGCGAAAAGTGCCAGGAGCGGCGGTTTCGCCTTACTTTAAGCTGACCTCCTAGGCCAGGTTCCAATGCAGGAGCACTGTGGTGCAGGACAGACACACAGGGCGCATGGTTTGCTGCTCCATCGGTTCCTCGTAGCAGCAAGCCGAAAATTAACGGTAACTGTATTAAAAGAACCTGAAACTGCGGTGGTGGATCGAGTGTTTTGAGTATATTTGGTCGATAGCGAGACGGAAATGAATACCGGAGGCAACTAAAGTTCGAAGGGCGCACGCTATTTGCGAAGGAAACGCGCCTACAGCTGTCTCAGATGAAACGGCATAATGGTAGCCTCGCATCCGCGGGATTTCCGGCATCAAGGGAGCGGTCCTTGCGTTCCGAATTGCCCGCTCGCTACAAAGGGCGCAACCATCCGACCATATTCATCATCAGCGCGACCCTCACGCCGGTCGAATGGAAGGCAAGCGGAGCAATTAAAGGGTCGCGCCGGTAGGGGGCCTGCATATGCGCGTGGCAATTTTGAGCTTACGTCTGTTGTGGCTAGGCGGCGCTGACGCGCAGTTCTTTCTTGTGCGGCGCGCTCCGTTTACTTCTGTTCGCGCCTGTACAGCATGAAGTTTGCCTCTGTCGATCCCGGGCCAAAAGAAAAAATCACGCACGTTTATCAAAGGGGGAAAAATTCGTCGTTTGATACGGCTCACTAAACATCGACGTCAGTTATTGTAATACAGAGAAACGCTTTTTTTAATTTCACACCATTCAGCAATGCGATTTTTACGTACACATTCATCACCTAAGTTGGTGTCACTTTTGCCCTACAAAGATGTAGGTGTTCTCGTCAATTCTTTTTTTTTTTGGTTATACGACTTGATATTTGTCAGCTTTTTTTTGTCGCACAGTATTTCCGAAAGGTAAAACGATGCAGATAGGAAATTGATTACGTGTCCTACTTGCGAACAACGCGTTTCACGATACCGGGTAAGCTTTTACTGGTTTGACGTTGGTAGAGAGCGGCATTCAACTTTCTAATTATAGCGTGCGCCCAAGAAAAAGCGTTAAGACTGTCTTCTTTCACTTGCCGCCACAGGTTCAGAGCAAGGCCGCTTACGAATCTGCTTGTATACATTGGGTTGACGGTAGAATACTTTAAACGAGAGCGAGAAAATAAAAAAGGCTGGATGTTTCAGAAGGCTTCTACTCTTTTCTGCAGCCTTTGTCAGCAGGAGCTGTTGCACGGAAATCATAACTGTGGGTGAAATTTCTTTGTACACCACTACGGAGCAACTCGAAGGCACTCGACAGCAAGTGGAAACCAAATGAGGCGAAGGTATTTGAGCTGTGAAGAGCTGCGGTACTCACACGTGGTCCCCTGAGATTTTCATCCTGGTTGGCCTTGTCCCACCGCGTCCTTCAACGTGAAATGAGCGCTTCACGACGCGTAAAAGCAGCTCGAGTGCATAACAGCTTTGGAGTGGCTGACACTCTTGCTAATACGAAAGGCTGGAATGCGCCACCCTCCTGGCATTGCAAGGTCCCGCCAATGCTGCTTTGAATTTCATGTGTCGCCACCTAGTGGGGTCCGCGTGAACCGAAAGGCGGCGCTGCATGTGTGAGAACCATAATCGGAGTATTTCCGGAATTGACCAAACGGCGCATCTCTGAAAATCCAGCGTCCAGTTTTCTTCGAAACACTTATATTATTTGCGTTGATATTGTTACCAAACTTAGTTTCCATGCTAAGACGTGAATTTCGGCGAAAACGAGTTTCCAACAGCCTTAGACTTGAAAATGCTAGTGAAACGCTACTTGAACTTGCTTCGCCAATTGGTCATCCTGTACATTCATTAAACGAAGAAGCCTCTTGCCTTGTACCTTCCACAGAAAAAGAAACTAAGGTACACCTCTTTTATAAGCTGAAGTGATGTGGTTTATTGAGACCAATATGTTGATTTCTTCAATGTTAATGGAAACCGATTTTCGGGCTACTCTTAAACATCTAGCTGCATATTGCTGACGTCAGTTCGTGGGTCTTCTTTTCATACCTGCTTTATTCCCACGCTGTATTATCTGCATGACTCGGGAAAATTGAACGTTAAGTTATTTCTTGATAAAATGCGCTGCTTGCGATGCTTTCGTCCAGCACACGAATTCTGAGTGCAGTGCTGGGCACGATATATACGTAAAAAAATACTGCTTTCAATAACGTTAGCCGATCCCATAAAAAATTGTAATCGTGATAAAGATATAAGTTACAAATCCGAGATACTCGATACTAAATCATGGATTGTGTTCATGGTCCATGGATCATTGCCTAAGTGAGAAACCTGTGTGAGAACCTGACTATACAACAATAAACTCAAAGCTCTTTTAATTATTTTCGTTTGCTGGTGCAGAATTAGTCGGTTTCCTCAGCCTTTGTCCTTTACTAATGGTACAAGCTCCATGTGCTTTGGAAAGCCAGTTATTTTTCAAGCACACTGATTAACAGACGTTTGAAGCTGAACTTACTGCGTTAGAAACTGGAGGAAAACCATCAAAGACACAAGGGGTCATAGTTTTTATTGCACTGAAGAAACCTTGGTAACCTATGTTATTTTCATGTTACCTTTTCTTGACTGCATTAGGTAACAGCAGGTCTTTGAAGCCCCTGGTCCTGAAGAGCCATGTAATGCGGCCGTTTACCAGCGATTCTGATAAAGAGCGCCTGTCAGCAGGAGCTGTTGAGCATGTTCACGTGTTGCACTTTATGACAGTGCATTTTCTTAAAGAATTGGAATGAAGCATTACCACGTCGGATCCAGGTTCCTGTGAAGTGAAGTTGCACTAGCGCCTCTTCAGAATGGCTTGTCCTTCTGTATCGTCCTTCTGCAGTATCGCAGTGCGTATTCCACTTTAATTAATGCTTCAACACAAAAACTCCGATATACTCTGGGCGCATTTGAACAGCTTTTCTCCCGCGTGAGTTTTTTTTTCCGCATGCCCCATGCAAACGTGGCTATTTTGGTAAAAACCGAAGCGCTTGATGCTGTGTCTAATTCTAAAATAACGAGCTGAGCTTTAGGCAGTAAAAATTTTGTTGTACAACACGGTTGTCCGCCGAAGTTCAGACGTAAAGCTACTGTCATGTCGGCTGAGAGGCTACGGTTATTCTTCGCAAGTCACAAGTTACTTGTCAGGATCATCATCAGCACATATCGCTTGAACCTATGCAGGATCCACTGCCAGTGACTGGACATGTGCTCTTGGAGGATGTCGGGCGCGCCCATTGGCCCGCCCCGGACGAGTGGAACGAGTGTGTGTGGAGGCTCGCGCTTCTCAGGCGCCAACGGATGTGAGCCCCCCCCCCCCCCCCCCCCCTAGAGCGGCGTGAAGGGGGGGCCGGAAGCCGGCGCCTGGAGGATGGCGAAGGCCCGAAGATGAACGGCAGCCACGAGGACGCCGCGGTTATGTGTGTGCACGTGCAGGCCGTCCGGCGTGCTCAAGAAACGGCCCTGTGCACTGGCCTAGGGGGAGGAGGAGGACGGCAAGTTGGCGCCGGGTAGACGGCTGGCGGCCGAGGTGAGAGGCTGGCCCCTGCGAAGTACGCCGGAGAAGGGCGTGACCTGATAGGACCACGGTCTGCGCCTGGGAGCGGGGACGCCTCCGTAACGGCCGCCGGGTTCCTGGAACTAGTCAAGATGCCTTCACAAGGAGCCGACAGAATAGAACAACGGGGAAGCAATTAAGGACGAATCAGAGCAAGCTGGAAAGGAGGACCAGGAAGAGACGAGCGAGGAACGAGAACGGAGAGACGGATGGTTGATGCTGAGACGAGAGGCCGCATCCTGATGGCAAAATGGTGTTGTAAATAAATGTAAATAAATTCGGCACTGTGTAATCGGAATTTTTGGCACGGTTTGGCTGAAGCAGGAGGAGCACAAAACAAAATAGAGAAGGGAGAAAGGAACCTGCCTGACTGAGGAGCTCAATGCATGAACGCTCTCATGAATCCAGGGTACAGCAGAGACCGCGTGCGCTTGCACATCTATTCAACTTGACTTTTCAAAGATGCTTTCCGACGCGTCGGAAATGGACACATGTTACGTCTGAATGGCCTTTCACCACTCTACATCATCTGGTGACGAGCTGATGCCTAAGCTTAGGAGCTGCATAAGAGCACATGTCGCATTTATAAGGTCTTTTTGGAGTGTGGCGGCGCATATGAATATCATAATCGCTCTTCTTACAAAACTATGTTGCGCACTCGTGGCAGTTCTACGGCGTTTCAGGCATGTGACTTTCTATGTGTCTCGTAACATCGGTAATATTAGGAGAGCGGTAGGGGCATATATTAGGTTGGGGCAACCTAAAAATATTGAAAAATAATAGGCCCCTGCCTGCACCACTTACGTACAACAGGCCTAATCTAATTTGAAGATAAATAAAAAGTCCCGAGGGCAATGGTGTAATTTTACCACACGGTGGAAAAAATGAAAAAAATGACAGGGGGGGGGGGGGGGAAGCTACACAGCGACCCACAGCCCGGGGTGTGGGCCCGGAGAGACTCCCCTGATCTCCCCTGGGGCGCAGCGGAGAGGATGGGTAAAATGGATAGGTTGTATG